>OY783195.1:19433911-19543911 GCA_963678675.1 Xiphydria camelus | reverse complement strand
TGTTTGAAGAATATTGACAAAATAAATATACTTTTTTGTGAATACCCTAATCATTCTTCATGACTGCTTATTATTAAATACAGTATGTCCGAGAGTAAAGTACCTATACAAAGGTACCCATAGTTTTATAATGATTGCCGTAGTACAAATATGGACGCGTTATTGTTGTTAATGTATTTGTGGAGCTTTTGACAGCATGCGTCATGTTATGCGAAAAATTGCGCATGCGCTGTTTGAATCTCGAAACAGTACTACAGTAATCAACATGAAACTACGGGTCTCTTTGTATACTTTGTCCTCTCTCGGATATACTGTACTAAATAGTTTATACTCATATAACCTCAATAAGTGATTTCAAATTTGTTGTCATTTTCCACTTAAAAACATGTGTATCATTTCAAAACTATGTACTCTAATGTAAAATAAAGCATGGCTCTTCTTAATTGACAACATGCATTTACAGCTTGGATACGAAAAATCGAATTTAAAGCTTCTTTGCTCATCGTCCGTGGACAACTTACATCGTGTTAATACACCTAACCTTGCAAGCGAATGCCGTGCGCTCGACTTCAGTTTGTTTCACTTTTGCTTTTCCTGGTGTCTCATATTTACCTTTTTATATTTTTCGCTTCTTATTCATATAAGATTATACAGGGTGACATTTTGAAAACTTGCCACCCCAATATCTCAGAAAGTTACAGAGATTTTCTAAAAAAAGAAAATACGGTTTCGGCAGTGGAGAGGGGGAAGCAAAATGACATAATCGGAGACGCGCCCCTTCCAACCCCCTTAGGGGTAGCCCCCCCAACTTTGTAATCTTAAATAGCAACCCCCCATGTGTGATACAGCGCTGGAAAGCTCTTTAAAAATGCTTTACAACAACACCAAATTTTGGTACCTTTCGATGTGTAATTTTTGCGCAAATCGAGAAAGAAACTGCTAGAAGTAAGTTGTCAATTTATTTATTAAAGGTCAATTACGTGACAATAAATTTTCGAAATGATTTCCATTGATTTTTCGGACTTTTTCAAATGTTGTTCTTGAAATTTTGCGACATTCTTGCATATTTCTCTGTTTCAGTTGGTTAATGCTTGCTGGTTGAATTTGAAAAATAACAGATTTCAGATGTCCCTATAAGAAGAAATCGCAGGGAGTAAGATCAGATAATGGAAATCACTTCGAAAATGTATTGTAACATAATTGACCTTTAATAAATAAATTGACAAAACTTACTTCTGGCAGTTTCTGTCTCGATTTGCGTGAAAACTACTTATCGAAAGGTACCAAAATTTGGTGTTGCTGCAAAGCATTTTTAAAGAGCTTTCCAACGCTGTATCACACATGAGGGGTTGCTATTTAAGATTACAAAGTTGGGGGGGGGGGGCTACCCCTAAGAGGGTTGGAGGGGGTGCGTATCCGATTATGTCATTTTGCTTCCCCCTCTCCACTGCCGAAACCGTATTTTTGTTTTTTAGAAAATCTCTGTAACTTTCTGAGATATTGGGGTGGCAAGTTTTCAAAATGTCACCCTGTATATCTTTGTTTAAATGCTTACATTCTTGCGTTTAAAAGAGTTGCACCAGTACTCTTTAAGCGCATTAGTCATAAATATGAAATTCTGCATAGAAATACTTGGTCTTAACTTATCTCTGATTTCAATTATATTTTAGAGAAATTTAGATTTATTCTCTTTGAGTTATAACAAAGAAATTTGTATCAATTTGAAAAGATAAATTTTGTTGGAAAAAGGTATTTAGTTATTCATTATACTATGTTTAAAATACTTGTCTAATATTTCTCAAATTTTTTCATGTACCTCACTGTTACCCTCAGTACTGAGGTTACGTAACCCTACATATCTTGTGTGTGTGTGTGTGTGTGTGTGTTGTGTACCATGAAACAGAGAATTCGAATATTTTTCATGTGCAGTGTTTTGCTGCCAAGACAAGGTACAGAACTGAAAGAAATGGTTTAGCGTGAAAGTAATATGATCCGAGTAGCGTCAGCCATGTGTATAACAAAGCCCCGACCGGCATATCGCTTCACCCCGTGGCACTACAAAGTTTTCCTCTGCTCTCATCGTAATTGAAACGAAAATCGTCATGTGAATGCATTTATCGCGTCTAAATAAATCAAAATAATTTATCGAAGTCATAATCACCAACTAATGTTATTAAAGTAATTGAAAAATAACAATATTATTATTAACGGCGGATTCTGTCAATGATGATATCCATGTTTGCATACCGTCGGCTTACTATCAAAACCTCCTAAGTCTGATTTTTGAGATATTGAGGTTTTTCGACTATTCATATTCTTAACAAGCTGACACATTTAAGCTGGTAAAATGTGTCAGCTTTTTAAGAATATGAATAGTCGAAAAGCCTCAATGTCTCAAAAACCAAACTTAGGAGATTTTCATAGTACGCCGACGATACAATACTATAAATTTAATATAAAATTTATATTAATTTGAGTTGTTGTGACTCAAATTATTTGAGTTCAAAAATTGAACTTACGAGGTTTTCAAAGTAAGGTATCGATATGTAACTTTACAAACCAAAACGATTTCATAACGTCATTTCATTAACTTTTTTTTCATTTTGTGTTGGTTATATGATATCTTCAAATATTATTCGCTCTTAGTCTCACTGAGAGCACACCATTCATTCGTAGACGTATACTCTCTCACTCATTTATTATTCATTTAATAATTATTCAGTGCAAGTGTGTGGTCGAAGGCAGCCGCTACGCGTCGTTTGATCGAAATCGAGCGTTGCACTGATTGCGGTTGATGAGCGAAACTCGTGCTACGACAGATCCTTACAGTTAATAATATCATTATTGTCATCATATAATGCAATAGTAGTGGGGTAAAATGGAACGCTTGTAAAATGGCCGTAATGACTATTACTTGTCATGCCAGTTAAAATAATGCTCGAGAATTCTCCTAAACTTTACATTCCCCTATTGACAATTGGATTTTTGATTTAAGAATTGAATAACAATTCTGTGTAAAACGCATTCGTTGGAAGAGCCAAATAAATATTAAGTACATTCTGACATTTTAGGTAAAAATGTTCACTATTTTAATTTTTCAAAACTCCTACTTAACATATGATTATTTTGGTGAAAATATTGTAAATGTTTTAGATACTCAATTAACTTGAGAACGGTTACGCATATTTTTTGTTTTCATTTCCTTACTGGACTTGCGTATGAATATTTCCTTGTCATGAAGTGTAAATAAATTATCCCAAGTATAACACCGTCCCCGGATTATTCATTTTTTCAATAATTATGTGAAATGGATATTATTAAAATATGTGCCAATAATTTCTTAAAAAATGTTTTACAAAATTCTATGCAATATTCGGGAAACTTTATATTTCGTTTTTGTTGGGACAATCTAATATATTGGATCAAAAATAAATTGAAAATGATGTTATGATAGTAACATGACACATACATAAAGCACATGTATTTGTAAGTTTAATCTCTTTGAAAACGATGGTTTTCACACGTAAAGAAACTTCTATCAATGCAAAAGAGCTTCACTACATTACGAGTGGTGCTCATTTATAAGCTTACCGTATTATATAGTAAAAAATATGTTGAATATAAATAATACCTTTTTCAGGTGCTGAAAGGTCTTTTCATATAAATATAACAATGGATGTTACAAATCGTTGGGGTAGTCCCTCTTGCTTCAGTGACATTTTGCAAATCCTTCCCCATCCCTAAAATAAGGATGTGTCCTTTATAAATTATCTCTTTGTTCATTTGGATCATTTATATACTTTTTGAAGATATTATTTTTATCAAGATTCCGCAGTCTCGAACAAAAGAACTACTTCCATGTAGGCCTACTCAAATATTTCTAACTTGAATCGACTCTTCATGGTGAATTGCCTAAGATCCAGAATTGGTATGCAGCCTAAAATGAGCAATAGCGTAGGGTAGACAGGGTACGGTTGAAACAAAGGACGGTTGAAACAGAGTGAATATTTTCGAACCCTGCGGGGTAGGGTGAGGGGTGCAAGAGACGAACGAAGTGGACAACAAGGCCGAACACGAATTTCAGTATTGCGTGTCTCACAGCGTGCTGCAATTGTTTATAGGAGGCCCTATTGTGTTTGAAGAAGTAAAAGTAAATATTTTTGTTCGAAGATTTTTGCAATTATGAAGGCTTTTATTAAAGTGAGAGTATTGAGTGTTTTTTTGTGTTTGAAATGAAGCTTGTAGAATATGGCAGAGTGATTAGTTTTAGTGTGAAATTATTGTAACCATTACTATATAAACTGTTTTGTACATAATGAGGGGTTGGGTACGGTTGAAACAATATCATATCGGATCCCTTGTAGATGTGGACCCCATGTTTGGATCCCTTTTTAGCATAAACATCGCAGTTACACCACATGAACTTGGTATCATTTTATAGATAATTGCTCTCCCTATCAGTAGATATCAATTACTAAAAACTTTATCTATTACCTACTGTTTTTGTTCTGGCAAAACAACACAGTCACACAACCAAAAAATGGGGTATACATTTGATGCGATATATGTTATCCGTAGTAATTTTGCCTCCTGATCACGAATCCGGTGTCAAAATTTATCTGTCACATCACATTTTTTTAATCTCAAAAAACCAGCCAGTGATCATGATTTTCAAAAAGTTAATGGACTTAAACCAGATTCGGTATAGGTGTTTTTTTGGGCCGCTGATCACGAATGTGAAGTCGGATTTCAAAAATTCAAGATGGCGGATCCAATATGACGGACGAGATTTTTGAAAATCGACGAATTCATGCCAAATTTGGTATTGGAGGGTTTTTTGGGTCGCTGATCACGAATCTGAAGTCAGATTTCAAAAATTCCAGATGGATCCGATATGGCGGACGAGATTTTCGAAAATTTTGAATTTTTACAAATATAACTTCATATTCGTAATCAGCGACCAAAAAAAACCCCTATACCAAATTTAGCACGAATCCGTCGATTTTCGAAATTCTCGTCCGCCATATTGGATCTGCCACCTTGAATTGTTGAAATCTGACTTCAGATTCGTCATGAGCGACGTAAAAAACCTCTCTATACCAAATTTGGCAGAAATTCGTCGATTTTCGAAAATCTCGTCCGCCATAATGGATTAGCCATCTTGAATTTTTGAAATCAGACTTCAGATTCATGATCAGCGACCCAAAAAACCCCCTATACCGAATTTGATTAAGGTTCATTAATTTTTTGAAAATCATGATCTCTGGCGCGAGTGCTGATGAGTTAAATATTGTTAAGTTGTATCTTTAAATAATGATGATTGATTTATATTTTTAAATGGTGCCATAATTACTCTTAAAATGGCAATAAATAATAAATGAAACATATTATACCAATATTATATTGTGTATTATTTGCGTTTCAACTGACCCCAATCGCTGTTTCAACCGCCCCTGGTATGGGGATGATTGAAACGAATCAGATATTTTCTTAATTTGATATTATATTACAAATAAAACACCGGGCCTACTCAAATGGTACCTACTTCTCATTAGTAGATAGAAATACGCTCTTTTATTTAACATATCTCGATTATCGATTGGTTTATTAATGATATTGCTATTAACGATATAAGCTAAATTGTTTCAACCGTACCCAGTCTACTCTACTATCTCATTACTCTTTTCCTGCGTGGTGACATCCCTTTTTTTATATAGCGGATAGAACGACTCTTAGCCCACCTCGTGTGACTGTTTGATTTGACTGCTCGTACAGCTGTCGATAGGTTCTATATTTATCGGCCGCAATCGGCCATCGTTGGTGAAAATGGACTGAGGATTGTTACACCCAATATGAAGAGACGTGACCACGCAGGGAGAAAATAATGTGACCGCCCACTATTGCTAGCTTTAGGCCACACACCAATCCTAGTTCTTCGATAACTCACCCCGTATATCTTTGGGCTCGTTGTAATATCGATTGAGCTTTCGTGTGTCCATTTCAATGGAATATGGAGAACTTCATTTCTTCTTCCGAGCTTTTTTAAATGAATAATCTTATTTAATTAATGAGTAACCTCCACTTATAAGCCTTTTACAAGGAAATACAATAATACTCCTAACCAAGAAAGTATCGCATCTTATTCATAAGTATTATAGAAAAAACTCGAGTAACTTCGACAATTTACGCTTTGTTTATATTTTGTTCAATAATGAAATTACATACGTATAGTATTCACATATCAATAATTCTGAATTAAATCAAGGTTTTTGCGAAAATTCTATTCAACTTACGAACGGCAGTATAGAACAACTGCTCTTACCATTTTATCCGCATCTCAACTCAAAGAGAATCAAGCCGCTGACTTGAAACAGGACTGAATAATGAAGACTAAAGTGGAATTCTAATAAGCGTCGGAATCGGATAGTTCGATTCCACTTAGTATGTGGAGCCCTTAAGTGAACTCTGTTGAACTTTTAGCGAGAAGTATATGATACCCCAAAAAACATCACCGATGTAAAAAAGATGCGTCAAGTACGTACAGTTTCTCCCCTAAAAAACGTACAATATTTACATGTTAAAAATTATCTAAATATATGTAATAAGATAAATAATTCCACCTACAAAAGTATTGAAATCGATCGAACTCCAAAACCTTCCTGCGAGCACTTGACATTTCCTTCTAGAGCGTGCGGATTATCACGAGACTATCTTCAATGTGCTGGAGCACTCAATTAAACACTATTTCACTGATAGTTGTCTATTAAAATTACGATTACGACCATCTATTTAGATAACAAAATTGTTCACTAGTTTCTTCAGTTTCTTCATAGCGCAATAATTTCGTTTAGTAACACATATTTTGTTATAAATATCAAGAGCTTTATAATAACACCATTTATTATGAAATATACGCTAAATAATAGAATATTAAAGATTAAAAAGCCTTCACAAAAGTTCATTATAAGGCATATTTACACACTCTACACATTAAAACAATAATTATGAACGCACGTTGATCACGAGAAACTAACAATTGTTAACAGTTATTAAGGCAACACTCAAATACGACAGTCGAAAACATTTCAATGGGCGCGACCATATTTATTGATATAACACAGCGATCAATACGACAGCTCGAAGCGACCGAGGTGCCACCATGCAGCTGGTAGGCTCCCCCCCCCCCCTTGGACAGATTCATCTTTTTCTATGTGTGACTGTACATGTGTATCGCTGTTTCTATTCGTTGTCTTTATCTGGCATGTTGATGGAATAGGAGTGATCGATGCGCCACCAAGCGTCAGGTAGGCTCTCCCTGGAGAGATTTTCTCTCTTTATGTGGTCTCATGTGTAGACACGGTTCTTAATCGAAAACAGAGATGAAAACGAAGACCTGAAATTTAATAAAATTCATATCTCAGGCTAGCGTTGATTAACGGAGCTCAAATTAGACTCAATCGATTCGAAAAAGCCGATTTATGTGTAGAATCTGGCGTTAGAATTCCCCGATGTATCTCTGTTTCGAAAATACAGTCGTTTAAAGTCTGGAACACATGCGTTTGAGCAATATTTCCAGAAAAGATACTCTGACAGAGTCTAGCTCTTTCGATTTCGATCGATCTTAACTTGGTGCGAGACTCTATCGAGTCTCCTGATTAACAACAAACCGCAGCGTGGCGGTTAACCGATGGGAATTTTCTGCAGAAGTAAATTTTTATACCGGAAAGTATTTGATCTTCTTTCCTCTTGGTATTGTATTCTCTTCGTGCGTACGAACACTGTTATACTTCAGTGAGTATGTATGGCAGTATAAGTGCAAAATTAATTTCGTACAAGAAGTACCGATCCACCAAGCAGATGATGCTATGAATATGCATGTGTACAATCACACAAGCTCACTAACAGTGTTCGTATGCATGGAGCCAACAGAAAAATGTAAATCCACTTCGTATATTTCTCTATCGAAAGCGTCAAGGAGAATGTTTCCCGATTTTACGTACTACGCTGCATTAGATTTTTCGCTTCCAATATACCACGAACGAAATTAGTTCGACTACGTAAATTCCGACCGAGATCGCGACCAGTGAACTGAATATGGGAGAATTGCCGAATTTGGACCATCGTGTAGGTTGGGCCATCCCTGTATCTAGACATGCAGGGATATTTTTAACTGTTTGGTTACTTAGAAGCATCGTATGCCCAGACATGAAGTTGAATGACACGCCTTTTTCGCTACTTCTGATGACCATACTTTGTAGCCGGTAATTGCCGTATTAAGACAGTAACAGTTCTAAATATAGGGGTGGTCCAACCTGGGCTGCGCGACGGTTCAAATTCGACGACTCCCCGCCATATTGTAAACCATTAACTATTCCGTCAAATATTTTCGTTAAAGTGATCTTCAAAAATATCCGAATGAAAATTCATTCGATATAATATTTGTCAATCGGAGTAATAAACATCCCGTGTAAAAAAATAGCTAAATTATGGCGGAAATCTGGGAAAAGTTAAACCAAAAAAGTATGGCTACGGATCATATCCCATACTCTCAACTGGTAAACAATGCTCTCTTCAATTAGAGTTTAGTTATTTGTACGATGTTATCCTGTAATTGATATATATACTCGTTAGTTGATATTATTTCAATTTATTATTTTATTAAACTCTCAAATTATTAATAGTTAACTATATTCTAACACCGAACAAGTCATTATATTTTTACAATGAAGAGCCCATACAACAAAATTGAATCAAAAAGGTACAAGTACCTAAGTCGAGTCAATTTTTCTTTTCAACCGATATGAAAAAAATCTTCTGGCTGAAAATTTGAGATACGATACGTAGCCATACTTTTTTGGTTCAACTTTTCCCAAACTTCCGCCATACTTTAGCTATACTTTTTTACACGGGATTTTGAGACGAAATATATTTGATTTCAATAATTACGCAGCTTCCATTAAAATTAAAAAAATATATAACACTCGATGTTAAAAATAATCGTGCCTCGGTACAAAACACCAAAATTGGACGCAGAAGAACACGTGATATAGAATTGATATGGAAAGTAACGCCAGTGGACGAAATGTGATCCAAAGGTGGCGAAGAGAATTGAGATCTCTGGGATGCGAACGAAGACAACATAGATGCTGGCATGCGCTAAATTCGTCTCGTGGGAGCTTCGCGAACTTGTCGCACGGGGGTCGGCGGTATAGGGCATCACAAACGTTCTCCCGGACGATTTTTGTCACGGGAAAGAAGGTGAGGGAAAATGAGAAAATTTTATTTGTCCTGCAAGCCGAGGGAAAACACCGAGCCTCTGGAAAATAGGAATTGCGCGAGAAACTCTTATACCGCGGGCCGACAAAATAAACAAGGCTGTGCCCCTCGTGGCCGGACTAGCCCGAAACTTATTTCCACCGTGATGTGCGAGCGCGAGCTCTGGTGGGCAGTAAAACGTTTTACCGAAACTGTGAAAACTCAAAGGAAAGGAAGAAAACCCGTCGTAGAGGTGGCTATGTATGGCGGTATATAGGTATTCCATCTTCAGCGTCCTTTATAACTTGCACGAAATATCGTGTTACGAATACATACCTGTATGTACACTCGCGCCACGCCACGACGATAAACCTCGTTATCGCAATTTTCACCGGCGCCGCCGCGTCATGTATTACAAGGTCGCAAATATACCTACGTTCGCGCCCGTAGATACGAATCTCGTACGAGATCGACCGCGATACGCTCGAAAAATTACGGGGGAAGCTCACCCATCGTGGCGAGAGAAAAAACCTGTGGAAAGAAAGGGAGGAGCGGCGGGAGAACGAGGCGAAACGATCGTACGAACGAATCCTTTCGACCAGATGCGGTGAGCGCCGCGAAAACGTTGAAATTCAGGCCTCGTGTACATCACTAAAAATACACAACTATCGCCAAAACACTCGAGGCACCATTAGCCGTTATACCGTTTCCAGACGGCTGCTCTTTAGGCGGTAGAGCCGACGGTAACGGTGGCAGCGCTGCTGGAAGCTCTCCTCGGTGTACGATATCAACCGCGGAGCTTGTCTGCTGCGCGCTCTCCTGCTTCGCGGCGATGTTCCCTCCCCCCACACCCTCTCGCTTCCCCCCTCTCCACGACGAGGGAAAGCGTTTATTTAAATTATTTCTTCGGAACCCTCCCTGTATATTCTTAATCTAAATATTTACGTACGTGGGATCGTCGAAAGTGAGGAGCGAGGTCGCTGACTCCACGCGCCGTGCGTTTCGGAAAATCGTTCGCGCGTCACCCTCTTCTCGTTCACGCTTCTCTCGCGATGAGGAATATAGAAACTATGGTTCCGACGCTAAAGTAGACAAAATCACAGTAGTCGGCAAAAGTATACCGCACCTCTGCCATGCAGAAGATTTAGAGTTTCCTTCGCGTGTTCGCCGCGTTTAGGGGTGAGGACTCCCAGTAAAAATTTTGACTCGTGCTGGGCAAGTAACTATCTAGTTCTTCCACGATTCTAGCTAGGTACTGTTCAGTCAAACTAGACAGTTTCGACCTAGAAATATAACGCTCAAACTAGCCAGTTATTAAATATATTAACTATCTAGTTACTAGAGAGGCGAGCTATCTATTGTAGTTACTGGATAGGCGAACTGGCTGATTGATACAACCTAAACAATTATCAAATAGCACAAGTAAACCAATAATTTATGATGTAAATTAATATTATCGAAAAAAAAACGAGAAAGTTACATTGCACTTTACGAAATCGAATGTGTGTACATCTCTTTATATCTTTTCATCCTAAGCGGTCACCCATCCAAGTCCTGTCCACACTGTTTGCTGCTTAGCTTTATTGATCGGCCGGTATTCATGAGTCCTTGTTTTCTACGCGCTCCTGTGTGAGATATGAGAGTATTATTAAATTCTGGCAAATGATTTTACAGTGCGTAGGTACTACCACAAGTTTGTATAAGACTAGTTTCTGGGAAGGGACCGCGTACACTGTAAACTATCTCATTTCTGGCAAGAAATTATACAGTGAGAAAACTATCTAGTTCGTTTATTTAGTTTCTGTCAAGGCACTGTACAGTAAAACTATCCAGTTCTATCTAGTTTTTTCAGTTAAGGACCTAGATAGAAGTAGGGAAGAATAAAAAATATTTCTGCATGGGAAACTCTGTAGTAGTCGTGTAAGTCTAGTTTCTGGAAAGATACTATACAGTGAGAAAACTATCTAGTTCGTGTATATCTAGTTTCTGGCAAGGCACTGTACAGTAAACACTACCTAGTTCTACCTAGTTTTCTATCTAGTTTTCCTAGCCTAGATTCTAGATGGCAGTGGGGAAGAACTGGACACATTTCTACTTGGGATGTGGTGACGAAAAGTTGTCTCTTTGTTACGCGCATCGTTTGTAGTATCATTCAACTCGTCAGCTAGTGAGCATGGTTTGTACCTACATATATCTGGCCCAGTTCGTGTGTGATAAATCCAGACATATGGGTCTGGCGGTTTACGAGGTAAAGGGTGGCTGTGATGAAACGATTACGCGCTATGTGTATCTTGAAGTTAAAAATACTGGCACGTATCGCACACTGTCGGTACTTGGTTTGAATTTTGTAGTGTGTTCGAATATTTATAAAAGTTGGTACGACGATTAGACTGTGATACGTGTCGTTCCATGTAGTCGATAACATTCCGAACTCGTGGAGACGTAGGGATGAAAAACTTTAAAGCTGCATCTCCACTGTGCGTTGGCATTTTAGATGCTTGACAAATGATGGCACAATGAGAATGCAGTTTAAAGAATAGAAATTTAGTGAATGCTCCTGTCGGTATCGCTCGGTCGGCTAAACATCGTGTCTTTAATTTTGCGTGTGCGTAATACCTATTCCTCACAATGCGTGATACCGTCGTTGCACCTTCCGTTCAAATAAACGTTTTTATGATTTTGTTTCAGTAATATATAACAAAAAATACCTATGCAACATGAGACATCTTAACTTAATAATATTTTCGAAAAATGTTCCACGTTCGAGGCAAGAGAAACGTTTAAGGTATTACTTCCCTAAATGCACTTTTCTTACCATCTTTTTCAAACTTTTTTAGTATATTGCTTAGATTTTTATCTACAAAACAAGTCCATTTGGAACAAAATCGACCATCTAGATTGGAAGATAATCGAGTTTGAATATTGCTTATTTTGCAGCTTGTCTCCATATCTAACACGTACATAATGGGACACTGCGTTATATTTTCAATTTTTACGGTGAAACAACTTTTACCATTTTTTTCAAAAATCGTGACAATATGAAGGAATATGTGTTAGCTAATATTTTAAAAAAAATATAAATTTTTGACCACCGGGAAACGGAGATAGGGCTATCAAACAAATTTTGAATTTTCACTGTATGGACTACTGATGCCCCAAGCAACCCTGCCACATCTCTACGCGCCAACCTACACTTATGTACGAGTCTATCCGTTCATGGAATACATGTGTGCGTAGACGCCCAAGACGTACAGCCATGGACAAAAAGTTCGCTTTGAGGTATAGGGGGAACTCAATGGTCGATACATCTCCGAACGCGTAAACTTTTGAGTCCGATTACTAGGGAAGTAATACCTTAACACTTTCAGTGCTGACATCACACACCCGTGTGCCGTCGGCTATTTCCGATGGCATACGGTGTGTGACGTCGGCACTAAATGTGTTAATACAGGGTGGGACATAGGAACCTGACAGTTTTTGAAATGAAATAGAGCCTTTCCTTTTTAACTTTTTATTGATATATTGTTGTTATTTTAAGCCCACTATTATGCTACTTCATTTTTTAAAGAGGACATCAGTGAGATGTGTTCCACTGTTCTGCAAACATTGGCCAAGTCGGCTTCGAAGATTTATTGTTATGTGCTCGAGCATGGCTTCAGGAATTGCCATAATTTCATCCCGAATTTGTTGTTTTAGGTTTGCAATAGTGGCAGGTCGCGGAGTGTAGACTTTGCTTTTAGGATAACCCCATAACCAGAAGTCACAAAAGGTTAAGTCGGGAGAACGGGCAGAATAGGGAATATCGCCATTTCGAGAAATTAAATATCCATGAAACATTTGTTTTTTGGACATGAAAATTCGAAACCCATAACTTTATTGCGTTACGACTGGGAACTGCACCATGGCGAGAGATTCCAAAATACGTGCGAAATAATCGCTGAGTTGTAATAAATGATTCATCATTCTTAAAAAAAAGTTTCAATTACGAACGCACGACGCTGCCCGGTCCACTACTCCATGGCTACTGAAATGGAATCAGATACGCTATCACCTCCCTTAACCGCCGCAACGTCACCTAAACCAGTCGCCAGTATATGCTAATCAAAAACTGTCAGGTTCCTATGCCCCACCCTGTCTAAGCATTACTGGGTTACAACATTTCACGTTTCACGAATATTTTAGTATTGTATTTATATTTGTCACACACAAGTAAAACCAGAAAAATATTTAGTGGAATCGAGCGAACACCCCAGCAGACATTCTAGAGTGACTGCATATTGGGAGTAGATAGGTAGGGGAGGTGATGGATGTACCACCCACCTAAGGAAACTGGGGGAATTTGATTACATTAAAATAAAATTTAATGCACGAAACCGTTTTCAAGGGGTCTTGTATAGTGCCTATTTCAATTTTTTCATACATATATAAAGTTTTTATTTATAAAAAATATTATATGAACATGTTTTATACAATCGGCAATTGAGCGGAACATTGCACAGATGCATGTATGACCGCCCAACTTGCTTCAAATACCGCCCAACATATAAAAATTAAATATTACAATTAAATGTTATGTTTTTATTATTTGCAATAACCATTTTAATTAAATTTTTTCTTACTTCTTTATTTTGTTACTGATTAAACCAACTTACTTACGTGAATTTTATTCACTGACTGGCAAACGCCAACACAATAGGTACTTTCACTCGCAACTGATTGTGAGCGATCCAACAAATGGCCTGGGCGGTATTCGATCCACACACTGGGTGTTGCAACGTGCAAATGCGTGCATCAAGAAAAAGATTAATATTAATTAATGAAAAGCTTTTTCAATTATTTAGATGTGTATTTTTAATACAAAAATCTATGACGAATTGATATTTCATTATTTGATATAATTGATAAATAGTTAAAACGATGAGAAACCTTAAATGGGACTTGGGAAATCTTATAAGAATTCCACCGATAATTTTTTGTTAATTTTTTAAAATTTGAGTGAAAAAAATGGGAAATGTTTGTTGAATTTACGTATTAGTATTGAATCCTTTAATTTTCCAATAAAAAAAAATTGTTATTCAATTCGTTGTAAAGAAATGCAGGTGGGCGGTCCTACCTACTGGGCGGTACAACCCTCCTCTCCCCTACGGAATTAGCTTTAACGATATGTATTGTAGAAATATTTTGTGACTGAAAATGTATTTCAGGAGCACAGTGTCCCGGCGGAAAGTTATCGAGACCATACCTTCCTCGCTATTTTTCTGGCTATGAAGTAACGGTTACCTAATGTTACCTTGATATAATCTTCGTAATTATTGTTAATTAGATAGTTAATAAAAATGAAATGAATAAGTCATCCCAGTTGAAATTACTGCATAAATAACAATGTTATCGATGATGGAATCAGAATGATCTTTTCGAATTATTTTTTCATCGATCTCTGCAGATATGATCAATTTTACATGGATCGTGGACCATCGATGCGGAAAAGTTTGGTCAGAGACTGGTCACGAAATAAGGTCGGTGAAATCTGATAATAGAAGATTAACCTACCACACAATCAGATTCAGAAAGATTCATTCAGTGGTGGATCATGGAGGGTCTAACTAATCCTGAAAGCAGGGTTCTTTAATATCTATAATTTTAACCCTTTCAATACACTTCTTCGGTACTTTATTTTAAAGAGTTATTTCTATGATAGGTATCACACACAACGGTCATATTTTGACCACTCGATCTAAAAATATTTAAAATGTTGACTAACTGCAAGCGGGGATTAAGGGGTTACATCTAGTTGGCGGCCGAAAAAAGGCGTGTTTTTGTGAACTCTTTTTGGGAAAATGATTGCAGGTTTCGAACTGTTTTTTTTTTCATAGTAAAGGGTATATCTTTGACTATGTTTCATAATTTTTTTATTGGAAAAAATTCACAAATGTGTAGTAGATATAATGTATTTCCCGGACCGCTGTTCAAAAAAGGCTTTCCGCGGTGACCACTGTAACTTCCATACCAATCATCTGACATCAAAAAACCAAATAAATTACGTTTTTGTATCATATTATCTAGTCCTTAATCGAAGTATTTGATAAAATATTAATTTTTGAAAAAATGGTCGGCGATCGAAAGTGAGAGTCTAAATTTCGGTGAAAAATCACTAAATTTTCCTTGATATAAAAAGAAGTATGCATCGAAAAAAAAAATCCTTCGATTAAAGACTGCCTTTTGATATAAAAAAGAAGTATGCAAAATTTCAAGTAAATCGGTCCACTCGTTTTTGAGATATCGTGGTCACCGATTTTGAAGAAGCCGTTTCGAGAAAAACGTGTTTAACTCCGTTATACTTGCGTCGCGTGGCTCGCAGAACGTAACTGTAAAAATGGCCGTAACTCGCTCAATTTTGAACGGATCGACTTGAAATTTTCAGAGAATATTTCTGAAAGGTTATACTTTAAGAATCCGTCGAAAACGAAAAAACGATTTTTTCGAAAATTCTGACTAGATGTAACCCCTTAAAAGCACGATCTTGAGATCTCTATGAAGCTTAGCCAATAATGTTACCCTTCTCTCTTCGATACGGGACTAACTTGTGCTAACTCTTTGATGCGCCAGAAGAAAATTAGAAGAGTATGCCCACACGCGTCACCGAAAATCGAGCAGAGATTCGGTTAATGCGCATTAAACCATTCATGATCCACCACTGAATGAATCCTGCCTTCGAGCAAAGGTCCCAGCCCCTTTAATTACATTTACCTTACTAGTCGTGCCTAGAAAGTCGACATCGCGTGAAAGCAACGCAGAAGTTGACAAGTTCGTTCCAGAGAACGGCTTGGGTTAGTGGCAGAGGGGTGATGTAATTTCGACGGGGCGCTTGACGAGCCGGGTTAGCTGGCCGACTATAAGAGATACCCTCAAAGACTCTTCTGCTAATTTGACGATCCTCCGCAGAGCGGGCAGCAATCTGCCACTCGACGCTTTCAGCCCGACACTCTCGCCGATCTTCGCCGTTGTCGTCTCGATTCCAAACGACCTCCCTTGAGACGCGAATTCTTCTTCCTCTTCGTCTTCTTCCTACTGGACTTTCATTTCTTTTTGTCCACTCGCTTTGCCACGTCAGAGTCGAGAGACTCGATTAAGTGCTGGAATCTGAGGGCCGTTTTTCTGACTCGCTCCTGGCGCTAGCTGCTTGGTCGGGATTCATTAAAGGTATCGCGAAAGATATCTCCGAAGATGCGTTAATAGTTGGAAAAATCTACCAAAGCTTTAAAAATGAATTAACGTGCGACGAAAGGTCATAAGTGAAACGATTGATAGGTCGTTATCCACGATTTATTTATGTATTCGCCAAAAATAGATGAGCTCACATTGTCTGCGTCACACGTATTTCTAGCCATAATTTGGCGAAATTTTATGTGTACATCGTCTATGCCTCTACAATAATACCAAAAGCCAATGCGAAGTCTATTTACAATGGGTTTACGAGTGAACTGAAAAATTCGAAACATTTACGATAGTTTCAAATTAGAACCACCTCGGACTATACGTACCTACCTATTGGGTATTTCATCCCAAGCGGACACTTTTTTGGCAAGGGGTCATCGATTTTAAAGGCCTTCCGGATTTCGGTTGCTCGCAATACTACAGAAAGGATTTTATAAAGATTCGTCAAAATTTTACGTCGTTTTGAAGAAAATCGAATTCATAATTCCCATTCATGCAAAAGAATGACACTTCTGACCCCGATTGCTTCTTCCTTTTCCTTCGAAATCACAATTTCGCGGTATCCAGTAATTCACAATAATATTGCGCATTAATCGTGCGTCGATCGTGGAGGAAGCCAATGAGATTTCGGACCGCCTCAAAGTTGGCTTTGGTCACACTCGTCTTTGGGCGGCGAGCGTGGCTCTCATTCTCGACCTTTTCACGCCCTCCAGAGAATTCTTTGTGCCATGCAAACACACGGGTTCTTGACAGGGTGTTGTCCCCAAACTGTGCCTGTAATCGCCGCAAAATTTCAGTTGGATTCACCCCCTCCTTGGCCAAAAACTTGATTATAATCCGTTGCTCTACGGAAACATGCACTTCTGTCTCGTTCATGGTTTCTTTTTATATTAAAGGAAGTCGAGCGAATTGCGGTCGGTACTCCCCTCTTCCTAACAGTACAGGCTATCTGCGCATCAACTTCGTCAAGGTCACGGACCCCTCCGTAATTAAAAAAAAATCAGCCATGTTTATATTTGATACACCATCGTATTTCAGCCGTGCGCTGCTACGGCGACGTAACTTATTCAGCCAAGCTGTAGAATTATAATATATGGCATAGATTATGGTCTTAAGCGTAGGTCAGTTGGAGCTGTTAACGAAGTGGACATAACCTTGTTCGAATATAAATTATGATGAAATTCAAACAATTTGTGAAATTTAACCTCATTCGTGGTTACCATCTCTAAAATGTGATTGAATATAGCCTAAATTATACACTTTTTAGTATTATTTTAGTTCTTATTCTTTTTTCGGTACATTAACGGTTTTTAATTTACGTAGACAAGTGTCATGTGTCATAAGAAACAGAATATACTTTAAAAATCATCTTGTCACCGTCGCGTGATATAACAGCATGATAATTGTGCGTCCCTGGAACTCCTCTCGCTTTAGCAAATCTAGCCTCTAAATGCGCTGTTGCTGGTTTCTAATCATCCTTGGTACTGTGCAAGCCTTTCAACAGTTTCTGAGATACCGTAGCAAGGTCTTTTAATGCGAGCGGTGGCAAAATAATGCCACTCTCTCTCTCTCTCTCTCTCTCTCTCTCTCTCTCAGCGTCAATTCCAAAATCTCGTTTGTGATACATCAGGTTAACGAAATTCTTACAATTTTTATATTGCTGTAGCGCTCCGTCTGAAAAGTAAATTATTCTGTTAGGTGAAAATTCCTCCTTTAGGTACTTCCTGCACAAGAATCCTCTGGAATACGTAGACCGCTGTCTCGTTGTGATTTAGTGGTCATTGTTCCAGTAAAATACCGGAGTACGAATGAATTCCCCCTCCGCTAATCCATTCTTTATCTGCTTGGGGTAGGCCGCTTGCTATTTTGCTATAAAATTATGCATTAAAATTGATTTTACTTGGCTAGATAACGAGTCAGCAAATTCGTCCGAGAAAAGCTCAATTGTTTAAAGGATTAAAGACTAAAGTCTATAATAGTAAATTGAACTGCAGTAAAAATTTGATTATTATCAGTGTACAGGTGATCTTTTGGTAACTTTTGGTTAAGAATTTTGTTAAATATCATTAAGAAAAACATGTTTTTTGCTACACAATTTTAACAAACGAAAGGGGAGCTCTTTACTGTTAAAACGTTCTAGTAAATGTTATTTCTATCGGTAACCGAAGTCAAGATATATTGAATTTAATATGTCGAAATACATTTTTCCCGAAAATTATGAATTTCATTTTCCTCCAAACGACGTAAATTTATGACCAATCCTTATAGTATCCTTTCTGTTGTATCGTAAGCAATCGAAATCCGGAAGCTTTAATAGGGCCAAGTATGCAGCGGATGCGAAGAGGGGTCTGGAGAGGAGCTGGGTCAGCGTCGCTGGAGTGTATAATTGGCTTGATTGCCGGCTTCTAATCTGGTTCAGCTCGTGTCCTCCGGTCCTCCGACTCTAGAGAAGAGGTCCCACAGCATACAGAGGAAGGTTAGTCGAGGATAGGAAAGGGCTGACCCGCTTTCTAGCCGAAAGAGAAGAGAGAGAAAGGGTGGCGAGTAGAAAGAGGGAGAGAGGGAGAAAGAGCGAGAGAGAGTGAGGAAGAGAGAGAGAGGGGGGGGATAAAAGAGGTCACCTCTCCTGATATATTATTTTATAATCCTATCGCTCTTACGCGTCGACTTGAGGGAAGAATAAACAACGAATGTTTGATGGAGTAATATGTCGGTACGTTCGAGGGATATAGAGTTCTTCCGCACACAAAAATGAAATAGGTGCGATGAAGCTTCTTCAAATCACTTGGCAATATAGTACGATCGATCGCGTTACCTCGAATTTTCAATTTCGACTCTGCGCGAAAATCAAAATAATCATCGGCATTAATTCTCTAATAAGTAAAATGAGGTATTTCCTATACTATCCCACTTCCAATTATGCACAGTTGGAAATTTTATCTTGGAAACGGTCCACCCGTCTTTAATAGGTACATTGTGAAAATCAACCGATTTTTCGTATTAATCCAACATCTCTTGTGTTAAAATGAACACAAGAAATCTAGGTATATAAATAAAATTGAAGTGATATCTGTCTGTGATTTTCAAATAAGAGTGCCCTTATATAGGCATATTGCTTTACTTACACAATACTTAGGCGTAAAAAACATTTTAAAACATGTTTTCTCTCTGTCTGTCTGTCCGTCCGTCCATCCGGATTTAACTCAAAAACGATTGAACCAATTGTAATGGAACTTGCGCAATTTATATATGATAATCTAGGTCATAATCTGCTTTTTATTTCATCTCGATATCTCAAACGGTTCCAAAGTTACGAGACTCAAGATTTAAGGTCCATTTCTACATGGCCGGACCGGCGCCGGACCGTACCGGCACCGTATCGACGCGATCAGTGACCGACCATTTCCATAAACGTAGATTCTAATTGTGACGGGTCATGCGGACTCATAATCAGTTAAATCTCGGATAACCTGTGCCTCCCTTGTGGGATGACGCTCGGGGGTGCACGTGTTTGCATTTCAGCACGCGGGCCGTGGGATCCTTCTTGCGTCTCTTCGGCCCAAATGCTAAATTACGACCAGACCTGTAAGTGTACTGTCTTCAAACTCGGCGAAATTAAAGGGTTCACTTTCCCATGTATAGGAAGGTGTTCCATAAGTGTGACTCGCGTCGGCTTTCTTCAAAAAGACGGAGGACGCGAGTCAAGATTTAAGAAGGGCAGGGCACAGGGCAAATTTTACTAACTCTCGCATAGATGGTGGAGTTTGATGGCCTCCGTCGCACGTTTTTCCACTTTGGCATGCATGACCATTCGACTCTTTTTACAGTTCTACAACTCAGTAAAAATGTCCGGGCACCTGTCAAATTCCAATTCTAAATTACGACCAGGTCTGTTTGCTGTATTTGTTATTAGTGTTTTTTTAAATCGCGTCTCACGCGAATGAAGTCGCGGGCCTTGCTAGTCGTTAATGAAATAGAGGCATCTATCACCCTTCGCCAGTGGGGCATCTATCATTCTTCGCCAGTAGGGCATCTATCCTCCAACGAAAAAAATCAGATAGCAATTACTGTTCTTCATCGGTTAATTCTGCTGATCCGCAAAAATTACTTTCACGTCGAATTTCTTCGTGATTTTCCTACAAACCAATTCTACGTCAAATCGGACACTCTTGTGAGTACTTTCCGTATGTCTAAAAATATTCATACTTATTCTATACGCCAAATAAATATTAACAATTTAGTGAAAACAAATTGTGATTAGTATTTTCGAAGTTATTCGGCAATACACTTTTTGAATATACGCGAAAACTGCCACACTCGTACTTCTCCTACCCGAGTCGAAAAATAAAGCCTGAACACAAATGTGGAAATAGGTTTGATTTAACTCTGACAAAGCGGGATGAAAACCGGACTCTGTAACCGGATCGAGTCCGGAATACGCAAAAAATAGTATAATATCAGATTCGCATTTCAAACCGTGAACCCTGATCCAATCCGGATCTTAATCGGATTTAATCCTGATTTGTAGTTCGGATTTTTTCGTTCTGGTTAAGTCCTGTATACCCGGCGTTACGGAGTCTATTGCTGATGACTTTTTAAAATGTCATGATTAAACGCACTAGCCAATGAACAATTAATTCTCATGCTTTCATTAGCTAATTGTAAAGCAAATGCCGTCGTAGCTAAAGAAAGCATGATGATTAATTGTACATCGGCTTGAACGTTTAAACATTATTGTCTAAAAAGCCAACAACGTTAAAATTCGTGACGATAGGTCCGTACGTGAAGGGTTGATGTAATACAAAGTGTTAGGACGAATACGCGCCAGTAAGACTTGTCGCATAATGGTTGACGCACCCCGTCTGTTGATTGGGGAGTCGATTGGTGATGCAGAATATTTGAAAGGTCGTTTAGTCTTCCCTATTACGTATACGTTGGACTGTATTACCATTGCCCGATATTAGGAGTGGAGCATTATGTCGAGTTCTATTTTCAGTGTAGGTATAAACGGTTTACAATATATTTTACTGCGTAAAAGTCATCAAGAATTAAATGAAAGCGGTTCGCGGAATTTCTAACATTTTACGAACTGCAACAATCTTGACAGACTCCTCTTAAGGAGGTTCATCGGCTAATCAAGTTTTTATACATTTGCTTGAAATTTGGACCATATGTTATTAATAGTTCTATCTATACATTCATCAAATTATTAGAACCGTGCCCCCATACCAAAGTGGAGATATTCACTTTCAAAGTTGGGAGTTTTAACATGCAAGTTATAGGCAAAACATAAGCTAGAGGGCCGTTTTCATTTATAGCAGCAGAAATTGTCTATATATCTTGTTAAAAAACTAATATATTTTGTATGATGATGTTAGGAATGACATATTACAAGATAGGGATATCCAGCCATACCGTTTTTACGTAATTGTAATTCAAAGTACTTAACTTGACAGCATCGCTCAATGGAAAGGAGATCTTCGCTTCTTTCAACGTGCGCTAGTATGAGTGTATACATATAGGACGCAGGCTACCACACTAGCGTTAGTATGTACAGTCTACGTTAAAAGTTGTAAAGTATGAAGAGGGGCGCGCTATAGGGAAAGAGTATAGAACAAGCGACTAAGCTTTTGGTTACGATTACAGCCCTTGAACATCCTTAATGATGAAAAGAATAAAATAGTTCAAAGGGAATATATTATGAATGTATTAATTTATACGAATCACCAGGTATCAGGAATAATAATTTTGACGGAGGTTTTTCTACAGTGTCATCATCGTCGTAGACACTTTCTTCAATTGAATCAACATTTGAGTCGTCTGTCTCTGAGCCGTTTGAGGGATGGCGTACTTCCCCAAATGATTCCAAGTGACGAACATGATTTTGTTTCAAAGCTCTCTTCTTGGACGAAAGTATTATATTTTATTTGGTTGGTTTTTCGAGAGATAATTTCTTTGTGTATTGATTGACGGTAAAGCTTTTTTTTAAATATTGGGTGTGTTTAGAATATTTTGTTCTAATTCTAATTTAATATTGTCACGATTTCGTTCGTTTTCCTTCGCTGTAGCTCGTACAGCTGAATTTTGGAGGGGCTCTTTTCCGTGAATGCCTTTCGGGATTCGTAAATTATTGTGCCATTTCTAGCTACAAGAATTTGTCAAGCTCTTTCTTATTCTCTAAAACAATAAATTAGTGAATAGACTATCGAGATAAAAATTCAGTATCGAAACGCCATCCGTTCTCATAAAAGAGACTGCAAAGTTAGTGAAACATCGGCAACAAAATAATTTTGTACGCGGTTACCACCTGGAAAAGCCAAGAGAAGGAATACTGCTAACTCTCTACTGACAACGGCCGTGAAAGTATGAAAGTTTTCAGATAAACGTTTTTCTCTAATGAAGAAAACGAACGCTCTATAATACAATACAACAAAAATAATGACCATTTTAGAATGTCGCAACCATCCGTAAACCTAGTATTCGCTTAACAAGCCCAGTTTCGCTTTGCTCTCCGGTCTTGCGACTCAAAAGTTATATGTTTACAATTTATTTAGCATCGAAGAAAATCATAACACTTCATTCGAGGAATCACTTTCGCAACATGACAGCGATGTTATTAATCCAGAAAACCATTCTGATGACGAGGATATATTACTCAATGACAATGACGAACGATTCGATAGTGATGAAGAAGCCGTCGATAATGAAAATGACGTTTTCCACGATGCTAATCTCGATGAGAGCTCAGACGAAGTCAACGATGAGTCAGAAAATAGCGACGATGAAGATGAGCCAGTAATAGCTGCAGCCCTTCATTATCGTGAACCTATTTATGCAGGTGCATCTGTCACTCTTGAAGAGAGTATGATGTTAATTTTAAGTTTAGTATTGACTGGTATATTACTTTAGTATTGAATAACTTTATGATGCAGACATAAATGAACTAATGTTTCTATGGGGTTATGTTGATAAATGTCGAAGTTTATTGCACATGACGTCTATGATCTATTTATTTCGACCATTACTTACCGCTAAAGCCATCTATAGGAAAACGGCGGAAGCAAAGCTGTACACCTAATATTTTTTAAGAAAAGCTTACCTGTATTACAATTCTAACAAAACTTAATTACTTATATTATTTGTGCTTATAAAAAGTAATCGATGTATAAGTTTGGTCTTGTGTAAAAATACTAATTTGAGTGGAGAAGTCGTACTCGCATAAATTTCAATGCCGTCGGAGCCATACTCGACTCTCTCGCGAATATTTATAAGAGAAGAGAGTGACGTGTCTCGAAATATAGGTATCTGCGCGACCTCGTTTCCAGCTTGAACGAACCCTTCCCAGGAGTCTCTCCGCACCCAGTGAAACAGCCAGAATGTACTAATGCGTAGTAACGAATAACCGACAAAAATTACGAGCGAGTCGTGTACTTGTATTGCAGTTTGACGAAAAGGAATGGTTAAATACGTGTGTGGAAGAAGAGGGGTTAGTTACATGAGCGACGCGCGTTGTGCGAGTATTTCTCATTCTTTATTTTTCCGAATATTTCAGAAACACTAACATACCTACCTCGTTCATCTACGTATTTCAATTCAGTCTCAACAATAATAATTTTAACCGAGCTATCGAATGTTTCAACAAATGGTTTCAACAACTTGAATCTAGCCATCGAAAGTCGCACGCGAACGATATTTAACGTGGTAGGAGACGGGGTGGATTTGTTAATGAGGATAGGAATTGATTCTCTCCGAATATGTGGCTACAGCACGGCTGCAGGTCGATAAAATCTTAATGCCCTAATGAACGTGGTAGATGCACCGGGAGAATGTCCCTATTAGAGCTAAAGGAGTTATCGCAGATGTCGTATCGCGATGGAATTATATGGCTCTAGCAGCCGCGCTTTCCTTTCATGCGAAAACGCTCTACATCGAGAAAAGTCGAAGGCCCATGTTGACGTTGAGAAAATTACGACTATACTCGTAAGTAACCAAGTATCGAAAGGTTTCCCTCTCAAATCAATTATACCTTTATCGGAGGAAAAAAAGTCACGAAGGGGGCATCTAGTTTCCTCGCGAGACGATTCTTTTCACTCTAATTGTAACCCCGCATGAAAGACGGCGAAGGGAGGGGCTGTAATTGTATATGGGGAATATCGGAAAGAAGGGTGATGGAGGAAAAGGGCGAGGCTGCGCGGCGAAGGACGGACGAAGAATAGCGTTAAGCCGGAAGGAGACGGAAGTTTTTAAAGACGACTCGGAAATTGCCCGTCCAATTGAATCACAAACAATATGAAAATTTGTCGGAGAATTTTGATTATACAAAAGAGTCAATAAAGATGATGCGAGGCGGACGGCCTAAGGTGAGAAGGAGACGGATATTCTTAGTAGGTATCGCAAACAACGGGCCACCATCAGACTTGCAAAGCGAATAACGTTTCTTACTTTAAAATCAAATTATTTTCTTCACTTTGCGTACAGCGCGATTAATGCTCTCCAGGCCGAGGACTTTTAATCACTCAGGTTCGGTTCGCCTTCGTTATAAGCGCTCGATACACGTCTTCGCGAAATTTTCACGCAAAAGTGTCGCGAGCGCGTCGATGAAATTGTCACTTTATTTTCGAAAAAGCTAGTTCTGATTCGGAGCTATCTAGGCGGACTGTTTCTATTATTTGGCATATGCCGAGGAACTTCAGGTTTTATTTGTCACGTGTTTATGGTAACATGCGTCAGATGTATAGAGAAGAGTGAGCGAATTGTGCACAAAGAAAAAGACTTAATTGGATCTACTGAAAATTATTTGCAGGGTCGCAAGTATTTATTTATTTATACCAATGAAATTTTTTAACACATTAATTAGATATCTCTTCCTTACGATCATGTGGGATAGTACCTATGTGATTGCAAGGAAGAAGTAAAATATTTAATTAATTTGAAGAAAGACTGTAATTGAAGTAAATAAATTATTGCTTCCGGCAGGAAGGTATGGCGTTTTTGAGACGACTGTTATGCGCGCTTGTGTGGAGCGAATGTTTTCAAGATGGTTGATATTAACTCGTTGCGGGGTGCCATTTCAGTAGCCACGGAACCGTGGTCTGTGGTACATCGTGTGTTTATTTACAACACTCTCATTGAAACTGGTCGTTCTGTGGTGCTTATACGGCGACGATTTCGGAAACATTTTAATGTTGGTCGGCATGGTTACGTTCCAAAACGGAATACCATTATGAAGTGAGTAAACAAAGTTCAAGCAACAGGATCCTTGAGACCTGGATTTTTAAGCATGGATAGCAAAATCATCCATGCTCAAAAGGAGTATGGATGATTTTGCCATCCGTCTACAAGAATGCCTCGACAAAAATGGGCGCCAGCTAACTGACGTGATTTTTCACAGCTGAATATTATGTTATATATTCTACAATGGCAATATGCGACTAATGTCTAAAAACAAAAGATTTTAAATTTCGTTCAAAAACAAGCGTGTGTCATTCTTTTCAAAAACACCATACCTTCCTGCCGGCCCTGTATAACACACTAGTAAAATCCACGACTTCGTTCGCGTGAAACGCGATTTTAAAAACATTAATAACGAATACCTACAGAAAATAGACTGGGTCGTAACTTAGAATTGGAATTTGATAAATACCCGGGCACTTTTACTGAGTTGTAGAACCATAAGAAGAGTCGAATGGTCACGCATGCCAAAGTGGAAACATGTGCGAGAGAAGCCATCGTATCCACCATCCATGCAAGAGTTAGTGAAAAACTGCCCTGTCCTTTTTGCGTCTTGACTGGCGTCCTCTAGCTTTTTGAACAAAGTGGATACAAGTGACACAGAATGCCTTCCGATGCATAGGAAAGCGAACCCTTTGATTTCGCCGAGCTCGGACAGTAGACAGCTCGCGTACCGAAATGTAAACACGTGTCCCCTAGAGTGTCATCCCAAAATGAGGGCATAGGTCATCCGATATTTAACTGAGTCTGCACAACCTGCAACGTTTAGAATCTACGCTTCTATAAATCTTGAATTTTGTAACTTCGGAACCGTTTGAGATATCGAAATAAAACAAAAAGCAGATCATGACCCGGAAGATCGTATATAAATTGCGCAAGTTTCATTAGAATACAGGCCTGCGAAATTAAAGTTTTTGAAAAATAAAAATAAGAAGTTTTCGCTGATTTTTATGTTATTTGGTGTGCTGATTTCTAAAATGACCTCCATTTTTTTTCCATCACGTCAGGATTTTTTGTAAAATCGATATCGCTATTTTTGCTAGAATTCTATTTGAAAATTAATTATCTCGAACAATTTTGCGTACAATCTGTCAACAGTGGTTTTTATCTATTGAAATATATGTAAAATAATTGATTCTTGGTGAGGCAAATTAATTTTTCAACAATCAATTATTTTGTATAGGTTTAAATGGATGAAAACCACTGTTACCAGATCGCAGGAGCCGCCTCTGGTCGATAGGAAAACTGAAGGTTCCCTTGGGTTTAAACTTAAGTACATCAACTTGTGGTCTAGTTTCTAGAGAAAAATCACCAACATACTATTTTAATTTGTTTTTATTAAGATAAGTTACATGAAATAGGTTATCGACCAAGAGTTTGAAAGTTAGAAATGTTCATAAAAATCCAAGTAAACTTGAATTTTTCAAGAAAACTTGACGTGATAGAACTTTCTCATTATTTTTGTTAAATCAACACCAAAATATACATAAAGTTCAGTTGTCACTTCCCTTGTATTTTTTTCATCGCAGGCCTGTGAAATTGCGCAAGTTTCATTAGAATTGGTTCAGTCGTGTTTGAGTTAAATCCGGACAAATAGACAGACAGACAGATAAAAATTGTAAAAACGGTTTTTATGCCTAAGTTTTGTGTAAGTAAAGCAATATGCCTATATACAGGGTGTTTATTAAGTACTTGTACAAACTTTAAAGGGTGATTCTTTGACTAATTTTAAGATAAAAAGTTCATATGAACATGGGTCCACAATGCCTTGGTTTTTCAGATACAGGGCGTCCAAAACAATATTTTATTTGGTTTTTTGATTAATATTGTTGTTCAATAACATGGCAATTTAACTAAATTTGGGATATTGGGTGTGTTGATGACGAGAAACTAAATTATTATTTTAGTTTCTCGTCATCAATACACCCCGTATCCCGAATTTCGTCAAATTTCCATGTTATTGAACAACAATATTAATCAAAAACCAAATAAAATATGTTTTTTGGACGTCCCGTATCTCAAAACCCAAGCTATTGCAGACCCATGTTTATATGAACTTGTGGCGGCTGAGTCACGACACAGGCACCCGCACCTATCCCAGCTACCTGACCGGTACCGTAAAGCGGGGTTCAGATGGGTGCGGAAGGCTTAAGGCAAGGCGCACATTGAGACACATGCGACGCAACCCACGCAGGGCGACCACTGACTCTATACCTATATCTAGAATATATATTCTAGATGCGTCGCATGTGTCTCAATGTGCGCCTTGCCTAAGGGTCGCGGCCGGTCGGGGATAACCTCGGGATAGCGGACCGGTGACGAACATCCCCGATGACACGTAGGTGACGGTACCGGCTAGCGGTACACGCTTACGGTACCGATTCGAAGAGCACTGTGATTGACTCGAGGCGGGTCGAGCGCACGCAACTCGGCTAGCTCGAGTCCTCAGTGACTCTTCCTCCGCCTGCCGCCGCTAACGTCGTCCAGCTGAACAGCACGCGCTGCACCGGGACGCTCAGAGTCCGCGTAGTTAGGACGCTACGAGTTCGCATTGCTCCCACATTTGTGACCTCGACGTGATCCAACGAAGAAGATCCATCATCCTGCAGCATCGCACACCCACGCCTCGACACGACGTCACGGCACACGTACACGCCCCGGCATGCACGGCATACGCATGCCACGACACACGCACCTGAGGATGATCGATCTCACATGCTGCATCGGTACATCGGTGGAGTTTCCAGCCTCCGGCAATTCCTTGGTATATCGATTCCCGATCGGAGATTCCTACCGAGGTCCGCCGACGTCCCACACACACGCTCCCACCCAACCATCGCCACACACACCACTTCTTCTTCATCATTTCGCCTCCAACCAGTAGCCGTCGGGGGGGGGGGGGGGGGGGTACTGTGGCGACCCGTCACGCTACGGCGGCTTGCCGCCAGATGGCACCAACCCTCTCGGCCCTCGACTCCGCGGCTCCCGGCCCACGGCTCTCTGCTTCTCATTAGTGGTCCGACGACGGACAAGTTACTATATAAGACCGTAACTGCTCGTCTCTCACGGAGGACCACAGAGCGTCTAAGGCAGGAGACGGTCTAGCCTTACTGACGAGTCCACAGACCGACTCCGAAACGAAACGCTCCACCACAAGATAGCGACCTAGCATACGGCCGCTACAAACTTTTGAAGTGAAACTTCTATAGGCGCCTTGGGCATGAATCGGTTTAGCCGGAGTCAGGTATGTGACAAAAATCCGACATCATGAGTCATCACTGTGCCTCATGAATCGAGTGTTTGGGGAGGGAAGGAAGGAATATAGGATCGGTAACATCGCGGTGAATATTACCGGCGGACGTTAGCCTAGTAAGTTAGATGACCTCACTGGCCCCCCGAATAAATTTAGCGCTTGCGTATACCTACAGCTGACTGGGGACCAGTATGGCGTCTTCATTCGTGTGCGTGCTGTAAGTGATATTCATTTGTTTGGTTTGTTCTATTTTTGAGTGAAATTTAATTGAATTAATTTATAATGGCGAATCAAATGCGCAGAAATGTAAGGAATATCGTGAGAGACAATGTAAGAAGGATGACAGTAGTGTAAAAAAAAGTGAAAAAGTCTGGGGTTCAACGCATGAGGAGAGTAGGTTACGAAAACAACTGAGAAACACAGTGAATCAAATTTCCGACGATCAGTTATTAACCAGTGAACCTGAAAATCATAATGTGCAAAACGAAAATGACATTTTAGCTCCTAACAATTCATCTTCGGTTCAACCCGCTTTTGTTGACAATGATATCCGTGACGAGCCAGGACCATCCAATTTACGACGCAATGAATCAGGACCACGTGAACATAATTTATGTCAGGACTTGCCATATAGTCATTATAACCGAAATAAAATCGCTCATAGGGAATTCAATAAAAAGTTTATAAATAATTATTTCGGTCATACGTGCTCTATTTGTGATAGGTTGTGGTTTCAAGACGTTTTAAAAATTTCCGCTCGTGAACAAGAGGATATTTTGAACGTAATTCTCCCTCGGATTGATGGGGAAATCATTCAAATCTTCTACACCTATCGTCAAGCACTCAAAAAGAATACTATCCCTGCAATGGCCACTTACAACGGTTTCAAATATCCACCGATACCCGACCATTTACCTCCACTAGATTTGGTATCAGAGCGACTTATATTTCCACGAATCCCGTTTATGCAAATTCGTCGATTGAGACATGTAACATGGTCAATATGGAATTTACGGACAGGTCATTAACGTACCAGTATCTGTGGACACAATGGTTCATCAACTACCGTCAGGCGTTTGTGCATCAAAACTACATAAGATGTCGGTAGTTGATACTGGAGGATTACCGTATGAAATCACATTGTAAAGAGTACACACAACAAATATATAAAACTTCGTTGGTAACCTCAAAAAAAAAAACAAAAACGTGTACAGGGTACACGCAACCGAAGTGAAACTTCATGCGTAAATCCACGAAATACTAATATTGAAAAACAAAATTAGAAAAATAAAAGTAAGGTGAAAAAAACAGAATAAAATATAATCATGCAGTTAAGAAGGTGACGAGAAGTTTTGCGTATAATTATCAATAAATAAACAGACGATTGGTATAATCATCAATAAATAAACAGACGCAAAACTTCTCGTCACCTTCTTGACTGCATGATTACATTTTATTCTGTTTTTTTCACCTTACCTTTATTTTTCTAATTTTGTTTTTCAATATTAGTATTTTTTATCTTAAAATTAGTCAAAGAATCACCATTTAAAGTTTGTTCAAGTACTTAATAAACACCCTGTATATGGGCATTTATTTCGAAATCACAGACAAACGCTTCAATTTTATTTTTGTCACTCAGTGTCAAATACTCGGTTTCATGGGCGTCCTCGACGCATGTGAAATCATCTTTCACACACCAATTCGTGAAAAGTTGCGCAGTGCGTGAAATAACCTGCGCAGTGCGTGAAATCATCAACCTCGTATTTGACACTTAGTGACAAAAAATAGAATTCATTATTCGGTTGTTTCACGCCGTTTTAACGAGTGTGATTGCCGTACTCGCTTCGCTCGTGCGGCAAACTTCACACATGTTAAAAACGGCGCTTCACGCCCTCATAACGAAAATAACTATTATATATCTAGATATAAGTAATTGCGTATAGATGTATAAAGAGAATAATATATTTCTAGGTCTAATAGGAATTGTCGAGGCCAGAATACTTGTCAATCAAATGTGGATCATTATCGTATCAAAGCGCTATGCCCGATAAATACCTACTACACTGAGAGAAAAAATTGTATGTATGTTTATTGTATAAATTGTATATTGTTAGGTGCGGAACTAAGTTCTCGCTGTTTGTCAATAGATGGCTCCAGCAGTAAGAGCTGGTCGATTTTGACATAACCAAAACGTCATGAACCAAGCTTAGGCATATGGTAAACAAACCGCTATGACAAATTAGTGATTTTGTTTTTGCGTTATATACTTTTGGTTGTGTAAAAATGTCTGATTTTGTGCCAAATAATCGTCATTTGCGGGAAGTGTTACTTTTCTTCTTTTATTCGAAGAAAACGGCGGCTGAAGCGCATCGAGAGCTCCAAAAAGTTTATGGAGATGCTGCTTTGAGCGAAACAACGTGCCAAGATTGGTTCCGTCGCTTCAAAGGCGGTGATTTCGAATATTTACGCTGCGAAGGTTATGCTGTGTATTTGGTGGGACCAGGTCGGTGTTATTTATTATGAGCTATTGAGACCGAACGAAATCATCACTGGAGAACGGTATCGAACTCAATTGATGCGATTGAGCCGAGCACTGCGCGAAAAACGGTCACAATACGAGCAGAGGCACGAAAAAGTGATTCTACTGCATGACAACGCTCGACCTCACGTTGTCAAACCCGTTAAAACCTACTTGGAAACGCTCATATGGGAAGTCCTACCCCACCCGCCATATTCCCCAGATATTGCGCCGTCCGATTATTACTTGTTCCGTTCGATGGCACATAGTCTGGCTAATCAGCAGTTCCGCTCATATGAAGACATCACAAAATGGCTTGATTCGTGGATAGCCTCAAAAGACGAACACTTCTACCGTCAAGGTATTCGAGCACTGCCAGAAAGATGGGAAAATGTTGTAGCTAGCGATGGGCAGTACTTTGAATGATTCATTTGTAACCATTTTTTCACAATAAAGTTGCATTTTCATCAAAAAAACAGCGAGAACTTAGTTGCGCACCTATATATTTAATTAAATCTGTGTTTATGGGTGGGGGGATACAAAATTAATTATTCCGACTAATAAATTTAGTCATTACAATTAACGGCTATTTGAAGAAGACAAGCAGTAGCCCATTCGAGTCAATTATTAGTCCAAGTAACCAAATCTGCATTCTCCCGCCCGTAACCGCCGAGTTAGTCAAATCTACTATTTTTTTCTCTCAGTTTACCACACGTATGTACGTAGGTATAGGTACGAATGGCAGACCGGAAAGAGGGAAACGAATTCTCGTTATATTTAGATGGCATAAAGTCGAGCGTGACTCGGACTAAAGCGGATTCCGATTTTTGCGTTCCGGCCGTGGCGCGTGACTGGGCGAGAGATGGATTTATACACACGGAAGCAGTTGCACTGCACACACCATGAAAAGTGGCGGGACGAGCGGGAACGGTGAGGGAGGAAAGCGACATAATGCGCGCGGTATACCGCGGCACTTTCCGAATTACTCCAGCAAAATCTCCCCCGTATTTCCATTCCCCCGTGGCGAGTATAGACAGAAATTAATTGCGTACTTGTGCGAGCAACGATGAAACAACATCGGACGATGCATTTGGCCAGTTACACTCGACAATCGAAAACACTTTTGCCCGCGGGCATGCTACTGTAACTGTGTCTGATTATTCGTAATAACGCGTGGCTAATCGTAATTCGGTTTCTTCGCTTTTGGTCTATCTAACTGCCGTTATCGTTCCGTAATTATAGTCGGGTGTTCCTAGGGGACCAACGTGATTCCAGAGTACAATGAATATGCGTGCTCGCTCACTCTCTCGTTCACTCGCTTCGAATCGTCGGAATTGCGCGTTATATATCGTGGTAGTTGAGAGAATATATGTACGAAATCTCTTAATAGAGTTGAACTTTAATCCTCGAGCAGGCGCGTATATTTCTAAATCGTATGGTAACAATATTTATTAATTTGAATAACGTTTATATGATGTACGATTTTCTCCATTTATTATGCAATATTATAGTGAGGAAAATATACCTAAAAATATAATGTACTAGATTCTAGACTCTGAAACATTAACCAGTGGATTGTGTGCATGCGTCCATTCTAACGATAAGCTGTATTCCAAATAGGTATGCTTTTGGACCATAGTCTACTCTACTACAGTAGCATATTGCCCTATACAGGGTGTAACTTGAATCACTGTCACTGGGTGTGTGGCCTACACCGTTCGACGCAAGCTAATATCGAGTTTCTACTCGACCGAGGACCACGGTATATTTGGGGGTATCGACCGCTATTGGCTGTTTATTGATGGACGTGCTTGGGTGATGTAGCCTGTATCGTTTATACCACCCGATGCCAGCCAATAGCGATCGATACCCTCAAATATGGCATGGCGCGACGGCCCTCGGTTTCAGTAGAAATTCGATATTGGCTTGCATTGGACGGTGTAGACCACACACCCAGTGATACTGAGTCAAGTTACACCCTGTATACAATTTTTCCTACTTATCGTTAGAGCAGATACAGCGGTTATTCGTTAAAATATTAGGAGAGGCCGGTGTCAAATGAAACAGAACGATTTTCCTCGCTGTCTGTTACTCAATATTGGATTATCACGACTCATAAGCTGCATAATTATACTACGATGATGTGTACAAAGTTTTGATTATAGATCTCAACAGTAGCTCTAGTATTATCGATTTCGTTAAAATTCATACCAAAGTAAATTTTCCTTAGAAACTACACCGAGAGAAACAATTGGCGGTGTTAAAAAATATTTCTTGAATCAGGAACATATGCTTTTACAAATGTTTAAGAATACAGATTCTTCATTAACGATTATATATTCTTGATTTTAATTGTGTAACGTAATAGCGTAATTGTAATTTTTTACTGTGTAATGAATGTTGAATTTATTGTCAAGTCTCCTATATCATTAGGTTCACCAGAGCATGCTGCGTAATGCATTGCCACGATAATTTGTAAATAAAGGATTCGGTTTTCCTTATAAAGCTTGAAGTAAATGAAGAGGCTCCGGTGTCGCTTGAAACACTGATCACGGATATCAATTGAAACAGAGTCGTAGAGACCGTAGAGCTACTGTCAATTTGGTCGACGCGACGTGCAGGTCCTACTTCTTCTACATTTTAGTAAAATTAATATATGTTTAAAGAGAGAGAGCATAGATCACCGAAACGATATTAGTATCTAAGAATTGAGTATATATACCGTATGTCCCAGCAAAGGGGTTTGAAAGAGGAGTGGCTTAATTTGTCCTATACTTATATTTATACTTATACTACCGATCAATGAGAGGTCGACAGGCTAAGTATTGACTGACAGCTGATTGTTCCTCTTTCTTTACCCGCCAGCCAGCTGCAGTCAGCTAAACTCAGATTAGTCCGAGTGATAGCGACTGATACAGGCAGCTAACTGTTATCATGAAAGAGGTAATTGAAAATGGAATATCAGTCAGAAAAGCTGTGAAAACGTTTAATTTGTGTCATTCGACATTTAATCGATTTGTCAAGAAAACGAAGGCTGGTGGATCAGTAACAGTTGGATGGAAGCCACACAACAAAATTTTAAGTGCAGAACTATTATAGAATTATAATTAAGCCAATATTGTGTCTTATAGCAGCTAAATTGTATTATGGGCTTTCGACGAAGGATTTGAGAAGACTTGGTTATAAATCAGAGAAAAAGAAAAATTAACAGCAGGTGCTGTTCCAATTGCACTCTGTAAGATCTCAATTGAAAAAAATGCTGGGTTATGGATTTTATGTTCTTTCTCGTTAATGTAATGTTTTCTAAGATTGTATTAATTTTTATTACAATAATAATAGTTTATAATGTAATAAATACAAGCTTTCACAAGTCTACTATTTATAGTTTAATAACAGCATTTTGGCTGAAACTTTTTCTATTCCAATTGACACCAGTCTCCCCTACGATTTTTTTTCGACGGGTCTTGCACTAATTAACGTTTGAAAGACCAATGCTCAAATATGTGGTGGTTAGATAGGTGTTACCATTCTTGCATCCGAGAGAAACAGGAAAAAGCGTGCGTGCTGCTTTCTATGCCCCAGCATGTCCGGTCGAGAGTTAATGGCTCTGTAAGATTTATAGCCGTGTATATTGTTAGAAACTGTTGCCCTAAATTTACAAATGTGTTGTAAGATTTCATCCTCAACAAGCAACAAAATACACACACAATTTTCCGGTAATCAAAACTTTTAGACTTTCATAGCCATTGTCATCTTGCGACAAATTATTTCACAATTCTGTTGCAAAAATTTCAAAATTCCAAAGAAAAGATATCATAAATTCAGATATTTTCTCAATTTCACAATTCATTTCAGAAAGGGTTTAGCCGGATAAGCAGTCGAAAAACGCCCATAAAGGAAATAATACGAAATGGGCATCAAAACACTCTCTCGGACGTGAAAAATTTTTAGCAATTTTACTATTCCAAAAAGTCAAGAAGGAGCTGAGATTTTTCGAGAAATGTAGTTGAATATTAAAAAATTGTTGCTGCTCACGTAATAGACCAAAAAATTTTGGAACATAGGGATCCTTAAAGGGAACTCAGAAAAAAATATTGTATCGTATTTGGCGCGAAATTCAAATTTTTAAAAAATACACAATTTTAAAAAGTGCTCTTTCTACCACTTCTTGAAAAGGTGCTACCATAATTTTTTTTAATAAACGCTTTTTCGCATCATTATTATTCTCAAATTTTTTCAGATTTTTTGATTTGGTGGCACGTGCCAAAAAAAAATACAAACAAACCTTATGGGAACTGGGTCCCGGTGGATTTGGCTAGGCTTCACATGTGTTGTAGATCTTGATATTCTGATCAAAAGTTACTATTGCCGCAACAACGGAAAATGGGCAGTTTTTGAATTTTGAGACCTTAAAGTTCATACTTTTTGCTTTCCGTCATACGGTCTATTGGATCGAAATAATCATGTAAAATCAGGTTTTCTGTGAATTTTGCTAAAAATCACGTATTTTGTAGTTGGTGAGCTACCGATTCAGGTATCACCCGGTCAGACAAAAAATAAACAGTTCTGGGGGGGAGACTAAAGTTACTGCTTTTTACTCGAAACCATACGCTCTTTTTCAGCCAATTCAAGCACGCATTCAAGATCATGTGCGATCTTGTGAGCACGTGTTTGCCTCCGTATACGTATGCGCGAGTGTGTGCGTGCGTGTGCATATATTAAAATTTTTTAATGTCTGATTTTTCCACTTTTTTCTAATTTTGTCCGTGTATCTGCATTGTTTTAGGGCACAAATCTTATGGAAACTGGTTCAGTGCTGAAATCCTCGCGTACTTCACATATATTGTAGTTTACGACCTCGTGATCAGAAGTTACCATTGCCATACACTCAAAAAATGTAACTTTTGACCAGGAGGTCATAAACTACAATATATGTGAAGTACGCGAGGATTTCAGTACTGAACCAGTTTCCATAAGATTTGTGCCCTAAAACAATGCAGGTACACGGACAAAATTAGAAAAAAGTGGAAAAATCAGACATTAAAAAATTTAAATCTATGCACACGCACGCACACACTCGCGCATAAGTATACGGAGGCAAACACGTGCTCCCAAGATTGCACCTGATCTTGAATGCGTGCTTGAATTGGCTGAAAAAGAGCGTATGGTTTCGAGTAAAAAGCGGTAACTTTAAAGTCTCCCCCCCCCCCCCCCCCAGAGAACTGCTTATTTTTTGTCTGACCGGGTGATACCTGAATCGGCAGCTCACCAACTACAAAATACGTGATTTTTAGCAAAATTCATAGAAAACCTGATTTTACATGATTATTTCGATCCAAAATAGACCGTATGACGGAAAGCAAAGAGTATGAACTTTAAGATCTCAAAATTCAAAAACTGCCCATTTTCCGTTGTTGCGGCAATGATAACTTTTGATCAGAACATCAAGATCTACAACATATGTGAAGCCTAGCCAAATCCACTGGGACCCAGTTCCCATAATGTTAGTTTGTATTTTTTTGGCACATGCCACCAAATCAGAAAATCTGAAAAAATTTGAGAATAATAATGATGCGAAGACGCGTTTATAAAAAAAATTAAGGTAGCACCTTTTCAAGAAGTGGTGGAAAGAGCACTTTTTAAAATTGTTTATTTTTTAAAAATTTGAATTTCGCGCCAAATACGATACAATATTTTTTTCTGAGTTCCCTTTAAGGATCCCTATGTTTCAAAATTTTTTCCAATTTTTTGGTCCATTACGTGAGCAGCAAGAAATTTTTAATGTTCAACTACATTTCTCGAAAAATCTCAGCTCCTTCTTGACTTTTTGGAATAGTAAAATTGCTAAAAATTTTTTCACATCCGAGAGAGTGTTTTGGTGCCCATTTCGTGTTATTTCCTTTATGGGCGTTTTTCAAATGCTTACCCAGCTAGAACTTTTTAATGCATGTTTGTACTATAACGGTGTTGTGAATTCACAAGTATTTTTATTAGTGTGTAGGTATTTCTCACTGAAGTATAGATATACACCGCACTCCCGATCTTAGCGACACCCACAGGAGAACTGCCGCTGAAATTGGATATCGTCGGCTAAATGTGTTAACCTGCGTTAACTCCATATCTTACGATTTTAAGATGTTTTGATACTCGGAAACTTCATGGCTAAACTAGAATAAATAATTTACATACATTTTATTTAAAAAAAGGTTAGACAAATACTGACAACTATTGTGTTAAAATCCGCTGTCATATAAGAACTTTTGTATTGATCAAGACAGTTTTGTTCTCGCTCCTGAAAATCTGACTGCATGTGAGTTTTAGCCGACGATATGCCTTTAGAGGCGTGACTAGTGAATGATAGGGATACATGTACGCTTCATGTTAGAGAGTGTTGGCGCACAAATTCGATTGTCCTTCCTGTGATCGACCGGAGTGGAGGCAGGAAAGTAGGAGACGCCGCTGAAATCGAACGGCGTTAAGATCGGGAGTGCAATGTAGTTGACTAAAGTGTATATTAATGGTCAAAATGTACTTATTGTAACGACCGCATTAGAGACTTTATAATGAGTTAAGCCATGACATCCGCTGTTAAGATGAAAAGCGGAAAAAACGTTGTTGATTATGGTATAGCAAGTCAATGAGACTCACGAATAATACTCAGATAGAGATGGTACCTACTTAGAGCATATTAATATTAGAAACGTTGATACAACAAATTACGCATGATCTTATCCTTACATATATTTTTTGAGCAGTAACGCTTATTTTTTATTTTAGGTATATTTTGTTCAATAACATTACACAAATAGAAATTTGTCTTAATTTCTGAGATAAATATGTGTTTACTCGTCAACTCCTTAATTTATTTATTTTAAGCAGTAGACTAGACTACTTTCGCGAGAACTAACAATCTGCAATGACATATTGGCTGCTCAACTCAATTAGTTATCTTAAGAGATCCTAAAGCTTCCTACTTCATCTACAGAGGCAAGATGAAATGCCGTTCGATTATACCGTATGTCCCACTCTGTACGGGCCAGTTTGAAGTTACCTTCGGGGAGGCTTGGTCGGTACTTGAGTGATTTAATACCGGTAGAAGTCGAGTCGGTAGTTAGAGTTGGTGTCAATTCGGGAGATCGAAGCGTCTAACCTCGAAATTATGAATTTGTGAATAATGGTGAGTAATTTCCATTCCATTTAAATCCATAATTTTGAGGTTAAACGCTTCGATCTCTTGAATTGACACCAACTCTAACTACCGACTCGATTTCTACCGGTATTAAATCACTCAAGTACCGACCAAGCTTCCCCGAAGGTAAATTCAAACTGGCCCGTACAGAGTGGGACATACGGTACACCATTATTATCGTACAGAATACACATAATTACATATTATGTACAATATTGTGCGATGAAGGTGACAACTGGATCGCTCTGCATGGTCCTACGACGTAGCACATGTAGCACCAGATCTCACGCTCCTACATTCAATCTGAAACACAAGACCGATATAATATTCCTTATGCGAAATATTAATTTTTTTTTAATTATCAGTAGTTTGCGAAAAAAAAATTAATATTTCGCATAAGGAATATTATATCGGTCTTGTGTTTCAGATTGAATGAAGGAGCGTGAGATCTGGTGCCTCTATTCTACGTCATAAGACCATGCACAGCGATCCAGTCGTCACCTTCATCGCATAATATTGTGCATAATAATATGTAATTATGTGTATCGATACCTTACTTTGAAAACCACGTAAGTGCAATTTTTGACAAAAATGCCATTTATAGCTTACTGTGTTCAGATTTTAAACCTTAACGCAGTAAGCTATAAATGGCATTTTTGTCAAAAATTGCACTTACGAGGTTTTCAAAGTAAGGTGTCGGTATTCTGTATGATAATAATGGTGTATAAACGAACAGCATATATGCATGATGGAAGAAATATGGAATAGGAAGCAACGCTGTCGACCAATCTGACCAATCTGCTGTCGGGCAGCACCTCTATCGCAGAAATGCGAAGACGTATACAGAATTTGATTGCTACTTTCAGATGGAACGACGACAACGACAACGATGACAAAAATTTATCACGGCATATTACGCGAGCCGATATTTGATGAATTAATAGCTCTGGATATATGTAGGTTTAATAGAATCCTAGTTATAAAATGGTGTAATGAAAGTATCTTTGCTCATCGATTGGCTGTAGTTCCTGAGAAATTAACCCCCCTTCAAAACATCGACGATGTATGATAGCACGAATTAATAAAATAGCTCCCTTTCCAAAGTAATCATGTAACAACTTAAGAATCACCAAAGATAATGAAAAAATTATGATAAAATTAATGAAATCATTACCGCCAAATTAATGAAAACAAGTGTGTTGTCAAGGTATGTTGCGTTAATGAGAGAAATAGTACATAATTCCATACAATGGTTAATTGAGGATATATTCTCAGTTTCAGTGGAACTTCTCTCTTGGTTTTTTTTCCCTCTATATTATTTTTAGTCTCTGTAGTAAAGTTTACCATTGTATGGAATTATGTACTATTTCTCTCATTAACGCAACATACCTTGACAACACACTTGCTTTCATTAATTTGGCGGTAATGATTTCATTAATTTTATCATAATTTTTTCATTATCTTTGGTGATTCGTAAGTTGTTACATGATTACTTTGGAAAGGGAGCTATTTTATTAATTCGTGCTATCATACATCGTCGATGTTCTGAAGGGGGGGGGGGGATTTCATTTCTTTTTTCGTTAATTTTCTTTCGTGCTCTTTTGTCAGATAAATATGAAACATTTTTTTAAATGATAGAATGTGGTCAGTTATTATTATTGCCGAGTTCCATTGTGTATTGAACTGAAGCGTGATATGAAGCTTATTAATATTATACATTTACGGTATGGTTTGTTATCTACTTGCTTTAGTGGATAGAAAAAAAATACGCAACTGTACGCATCTGAAGCTCAAGACCGACTGCTTTTCCAGCGAAATTCCGTACACCGTGAGACAAAGGTTCGACGAGGGACCGACATATGTAACTCGGGGTACGGAACGCTGCGATAAAGCTGCCAATCGTAAGGGCCTTTGCACACGACGTTTTTTAAACTAGCTGACGATGCGCATTTTTGATGAGCGCGTTCGCTGCGCGTCATCAGCGCGTATTAGCAGGTTGTATTAGCAAGGATCGTGTGTAAAAGTCACAACTTGCCGACTGCCTTGCGTTTGCTGAGCGTCCTAATCGCGTATAACACGCGTCGTCAGCTAGTTTAAAAAACGTCGTGTGCAAAGGCCCTTAGTTGTGACGTAGGCAGGGTTCTCAGGTAAGGAGACCCCTGGGGCCCCTTTCTCTTACTCACTCGCAAGAGAAACGTATACGTTTCTTAGCGAGTAGACCAATCAGGACCCCCACCACAACGGAATACTTGATCCTGATTGGTCTATTGGCTAAGATGCGTATACGCAACTTTGCGAGTGAGTTAGAGAAAGGGGCCCCTGATCGCTTTATCGCGTAGTTTCCGACAAGGCGGAGAAAAGAGCGGCGTGGCGCGTCACTACACATTCATTGTTGTCAGCCGACGTATCGTGTGTTAACAGTTTGAAAACAATTGAACATCGAATTTCGCAACTAGAACGCACTCAATGATAAACGGAAAATCGGTAAAAATGTTTTCAGCCTAGATGACTGATTTAAAAATTATGAATGATAAATAAAATCACCAACATGTAATGATTTTATAATTAATGTTTCAATAATATTTACATTTTCCCCAGAACAATTCGTTCGTGAAAGAAGTCATAAAAATCGTAAATAAACAAACTATGCGGTTTTTTCACTGTTTCAGTAATTTTAACGAATCGGTGGAAACCGGATATTATGTTCATGACATAGCATTCGATTTGCACCGATTTGTTAAAATTATCGAAACAGTGAATAAACTGCACAGTGTTTACGGGCTGTAAGCCAACTCTAACTATCGACTCGATCTCTGCCGGTATAAATGAAAAATTTATTCTGGTCTTTATCAATCTATCATTAGAGAATAATCAATTTATATGGTGTACCTAAGCATAATTTTGGTTATAACCATACATATATTTATTGATTCGATGTAAAAATTGAGGGGTGGAGAAGGCAGACATAAAGATACACGGGTTCTCGCTGCTCACTTTACGCCGAGATGAACGAACATACCTACTACACGCTTACTGTATTGGTGTACGAAGCAGTACGGAGCGTTCTTGTACGGACGCCGCGTTCCTGTGTGCGAGCCTTCGTACACACGTACATGATGTCCCGACCCGAGCAGAACCGCACAGTTACAGGGACCTTGAAATTTACCGTCGGCTGGGCTTTGTACAAATACCGACTGGTCACGAGTCGTCGCCACGAAGGGAAGAGTACTTGAGTATGAAGGCCGGACGGTGGCGACGCCAGCAGGCTAGTGGCGAAAGCACGAAACCACGAAATCTCGTATGGATGGATGGATGGATTGACTATTTTACGCAAAGGCGTTCCAATTCCTGTATAGATACTCTCGGTCGGAGGGTTCGGTTGGACGGTCGGACGGTTTTATTAATTCGATAATCTCGACCGAGATTATTGATACCTCTTATGCACAGATCAAGAGCCTCGATAGAGAGGCTCGCGCCAAGGACTAAAAACGAAACGCCCGTCGCGAGGCTCACACAGAGGCTTATTTTACTTCGCCTGTAGTTCGTACCTGTAATTAGATTTTTATTTCTCAGTAACTAAAAAATTCCGAATTACTAAATTACTTTTGTGTGTACTTTTCGGCTCGCGCTTTCAATCGAGCCTACATTCAATCAAATCAACTAATAGGTTCGAAAGATATGCTCCTTTGAAATTCCTTCTGGTCAAGACGAAAATAGATAGCGCTGACACTACACTTGAAGGGTCCAGTGGAAAAACGATGAGGTTCCATATTTCTAAAAGTTGAGAAACACGACATTTAAAGTTTCACAACGCGCGGGAGTCCACTGTGCCGCCTATTTTCAACCACAGTTTTTAGTGGAATCCCATTGTTTGTTCCCTGTAAGGTTTGGTATGTTGATACTTCATGTTACAAGCTAACAGATGCCGCTAAAATATCGATTTCGAAAAAAATGGAATCTCATCGTTTTTCCACTGGACCCTTCACTTATATTATGAGAATATGAAATCTCTTCATCCTCCCATGTATGAATGTAGCGACATCCGAAGACGCAGAGGATCAGAAGGGTGAGATATAACAAAACGGCGTAAATCGAGAAATTATTTAAACAATAAACTTATCCAAATATCTTAGAAACGGTGAGAGATACGGCGAAACGGAGAAAATTTCAATGTTTGTCAAGGGGATTTAACTTTTAGCCGTGATTATGGCATTACTACACATAGCAAATCGATAAATTGTTTAACAATTTGTTGAGAGTAAACTTTTGTAAATATCTCAGAAACGGTAAGAGATACGTCGAAACGGAGAAAATATTGGAGTTTCGAGGGGAGTCGAACTTTAAATCATATTAATTTTACCGCAGAAAAAGAATCGATAATTTGTTTAAATAATAAACTTAGGCAAATATCCTGAAAACGATGAAAGACGCGAGGAATAAATTAATGCAAATATCTCGGAAATGGAGATAGATATGGCGAATCGCAGAAACTGTAGGAGTTTTATAAAGGGGGTCAAACGTTCAATCACAATAACATCACTAAACAGAGCAAATCGATAATTGTTTAAACAATAAAATTTTGCAAATATCTCAAAACAGTGGGAAATACAGCAAAACGTAGAATATTTCGGAAACTGCGGGAAATGCGACGAAATGGAGAACATTTGAAGACTATGCATAAACTAATTGAAGGATTTTAAAGTACTTGTCATTTATTATTTTGTGTTTGTTGCTTTCTGTATTTTTCAATTATTGCAATAAATTCAATAATAATATTCACCAATTTCTTCAGGCACGGGCCCACCAAGTAGCATTTTGAACATGGGTAGCCTGCTTTGATATAAGTTGTTTGTCATTTCGATCTCGGTTACTTTCGTTAGGCTTGATTATAGGCCAAGTGATTTGCAGCTTGGACAACAGATGTGTGAAGAATTAATTGAAATTCTCAGTCGTACTTATACGCCTGTTATATCGCCCGCCTTAGAAAATATGCTTGGTACAGGCCCTTGGCATTACATTCGGATATCAATACTTTTTTAAGTTAATTTTCTTTTTTTTGGGGGGGGGGTGGAGAGGGCGAGGAGGAAACACGAGGTGGAATTGTTGCTGAGCTTTTTGTCGACACGATTATTAGTGGGTTATTTTTTTAAGTAGCCCCGCTTAGTTCTAGGCGTATTTTTTTACATACAAACTATGCGCAGAATATAATAGCCTCTCGAATCTAAGCTCTTCGCTTTAGTCCTTAGTGGGAGCCTTTATCAAAGCTCTTGATATTGCGCTATACTATCAAATTAATTCTCTTTTATAATAATAAGCATACGCAGTATTTGTATGAAAAATAAGCCGAAAATAGAATCAGCCATACCTATTTGCCATATTTTTAATGACGCGACAAAATTATGTCTAGGAATGCTAATCGACATTGAGAAAGTCAATGCGGCCATGCAATATGTGTCAGAGGTTCGAGGAGTTCAGTTATATTTTTGCTATACGCGCGTGCTACAATTTTTACTCGTTCTGTTTAGCAGACAGTAAACACATAATGGGTGAAAATTATTCTTTGCATTTCACAACAATTCGCTATATATTTCAGAACTGTTACGATGTCGGAGATATATTAACGATAATTGCCATAAGAGTTACGACAAAGTTCATGCGGAGAAATCTGGGATCAGAATATTATTTCATTATCACAAACTATAGCCATCTTGAAAAGTTTGGCACGCTGTTATAAATACAAAGATTGATTTTTGCCGTGCACACTTTATTCTCCATTTACAGACTGCCTTATCATACCACGTTCGTGCGCATAAAACATCCCCGATGCCGCGCGGAGTTGATAGGCTCATCGCGGTTATACCTACCGCTCGAGTATCGAACGCGCGTCGCAATTTTCTGCAGTTCCGACGTTCAACTGTTTGCACTTTGCTAATTACGTGTGCTTCTGCGATAGAACGGGACTCCTCGTGCAGGGGGAGTGGCGTTTGCCGAGGTGTAAATAAACGACGCGTTTCCCAGCTCGAGGGTGCGTCCGACGCTGCGAAACGCGTCAACTCCAGCACGCGGAAGTGACTGACCACTGTTATGTAAACTCTTCCTGCAGAGAGCGTGCGTCGGTCCCTTCGAATTTCGTTCGGCGGACAGAAGAACGATTCCCGAGACAAATCGAAGCACCAGACCTCCCGTCGACTCGTTTCGGGTAATTAAATCCAGGCGGCCCGACGCGACGTCGGAGTCTGATAAATGAAGGGATTTGCCAGGATAGGGTAGGCTTTCTGCTCTTCCTCCTCTATCCCTGCCATTTCTTCGAGGGGTGAGGCGGTCAGGGATGAACGGCGAGAGCGAGGGGAGGTCGTCCGAATATCGCAGACTCGCGCCTGTCCTAGTCGCCCGACGCATTCCACGTTGACGCGACTAGGTATATCTATATTGTAGTATTTCATATACGAACGACCCTATAATCTCTCTAAATCTATAGCCATTCGTATCACAGTAAATAGAGTTTCCAATTCCAAATTCGTCTCCGATTCTTATTTTGGATTCGTCCACCAAAAATAGGATCATGCAGCTTCTACGTGACAATAGTTACGGTAAAATTCATCTTTTTATTGTCGATTAAAGCTCACTAAAATGATGCGCAAGAAACGTTGACCTTTCGTTTCTTGGAATTCTTTCACCTCGACAATATTTTACAAAGAAGGTGAATTGTTTCAGCGAATTACGAGACTTAAATAGGGTAGTCAGCCACGTATGATTTTATTACGGAATGAAATCGAGTGCGTACCGAGTTACAAGAAAATATTCGTATCTTCGTGATTTTTAATTTCTCTAGTGTAACTTGTCACGCATATTTTGACTAATAACATAGGTTTAAAAAAAAAAGTCCGGACTATTTGACCGGACTATGGTATTCCGAGATATTTTTGCGACCTGAATCCGATCCCGAGGTCATCTGAGCCCCATCACGTCAGAAAAATGAGATTTCAAGGTCATTTAGAGGTTAAAATGACCATTTTTTGGAACTGGATCCGGGACAATTTCTCAAGCGACCTGTTGAGTTGGAGGGTAGCTGTTTAGGTCTTGAATACCTTCCAAACATTGGAATGGAGTCCTAAATCTCGACCGGGACTATCACAGAACCACCCCAGTGGATAAAATGTTGCCATGATCGTTGTATCTCGCGGATTACGATCTCCCTGTCACGGCATCCAATTCCGGCGATCCGTTCACTGTGACATATTGACAGTGGATCCAGCACTGACCCTAATGGCCTTAGAACCTTGGAGTCATGCTCTGGATGCTGCTCAGGGCAGTCCCATTTCCTTATTTATTTATTTCGAAATCTCGTTTTTCTGACGTGATGGGGCTCAGATGACTTCGGAATCGGATTCAGGACGCAAAAATACCTCGGAATACCATGGTCCGGTCAAATAGTCCGGACTTTTTTTTTTATAAACCTGTGTAATCGAATATATTATCCGTTTAGTGTGACAGAAGTTTACCATGCAAGAGGTTGTGCCTCATCTAGTCGTTTTCTGTTCCAAGAAACGTGTGTCGTGGTACATTCAAAGGCAAGTTTAATGCTAATTTCAATATGTAATATCATTATGACTGAGTGTGATGTAGCATTTAAATACCTTAAATTTGTACAAAACAGCAGGTTACCGTGTTTGTATATATTTAGAGGTTAGAAATTGAACGGTCCATTACTGGCGTAAACAATTTGAAACTGCGCTTGTGCTCGGCCACTGTGGCCGAAAATTAATCACGACAGCTTCATACAAATTTTTGTTTTTCCTTATTTAAATATATAAAATGTTAAAAAAAACAATGAACTTTTTTAATTTTAAGAATGTAGGTAGGTACTCTTTATAGTATCTAGAAGTCGGCCGTCAATATTACAACCGAAATACAATTTTGAGGCTTGCTAAGTTGTGGCCAATTATCCGGAATCGCTAATTAGAATACTTAATTTCTATTAGTCGGCCAGGGCTGAATATTGATATTTTCTTTGGTAACAAAAAATTGTTATACTTTTTTATAAGATTCTCTTCATTTCCAACCATTGATAACATTATTTTCTCTTTCAAGTATAAATTTCTTCAATTGCTTGTTTTCTAAGCCCAACTATTAATGAATATAATTGATTTCAGATTAATAATGTCAAAAAGAAAACCCTCCAGAAACTATTTCACAAGTATACAGAGAAAAGTCTGAAAAAGGCTGTTATAGAGAGAGAATCATATTATTATGTGAGGTTGCTCGAAAATACGACATCAAGATCGGCATGTTCATTCAAGTCGTCAGAACGACGCCGCCAGCGCTGTCGCCGCGAGCACCCGTGTATCTTTACAGGAAAAATGTCTGCCCCCTTCACCCCTCAATTTTTAACATCGAATTTTCTCAATAAATATACGGTTATAACCAAAACTATGCTTAGTTACGCCATATAAATCGACTATTCTCTATCGATAGAGACCAAAGTAAATGTTGTAAGTTACATATTAACAGAGATTTTTCCTTAGCAACGCGAAGCCACGCCTCTCGCCCCTCAAAAGTCGAGAATCCGATTTCTCGGGCGATATATATATGTAAAAAAGTCACAAAAATTCCGCCTGTCTTCGGCGGTATTCGGCCATGGTCGGAAATGTGTACACAGATGCGGCCACATGCATACGCCATCAAAAATGTATGTGAGAGTGTGTGAGAGAATATATTCCTTGAATGTTTAGTTGTTTTTCAAAATTAATAAAATATTTCCATTCGCGAAACGATTTCCCTCGCATTTTTTCGATCCTCGGACGCGCTTGTTAATAAAAAGTAAAAATTCAGTGTAATCGGAGTAGTGAATCTCAATAGTGGTGAATGTGACAGACGCTCTGACAGCTAGCTATTATTAAATCGTTTGGATTTTTTTTTAATAATCAAGATAGTGCACGGAAGCAGTGTCATTTTTCTCTGGTTGCTGGTGCATGAAGAGCAGGAAAGGAGACATCTGTATCTCGGAAGAAGTGGTATCAGATAAGTTTCTTCCTAACTGACTGTCTTAACCTCATTTTCATCCCTTATACAGAACAAATATCTTTGTGGTTATTCTATTTTTTGTTTTCAGCGCCATACGAGAACGGGACGGATTGATGGAAATTTGATTTTTCTTCGCAGTCAAAAATCAACCTAGGTAGAAAAGAATTCTCTAGAATTGCGATACAATGCCACGGTATGAATATCAGGTTCTACTGACATGACATGCTTCGACAAGATCTGTATCAACTTTAGCGGTATACTGGGGGCACTGCACTAATCCTGTGGCACATTTTTCTATCTGGGAAAGCATATTATTATGGTAGTACAGCTGTACAGCGTTCCGATAATATACCGTCTTCCCGTACTGACAGTATACATGCATTTTTTTTTACCTCCAATATGCCGGAATTAAAAATCTCTAGATCTCTGCGGTACAATGCCACGGTAGGAATATCAGGTTCTACCGACATGACATGCTTCGACAAGGTCTGTATCAACTTTAGCGGTATATTGGGGGCACTGCACTAATCCTGTGGCACATTTTTCTATCTGGGAAAGCATATTATTATGGTAGTACAGCTGTACAGCGTTCCGATAATATATAATTGGAACTTTTGATAATACGAAAGGGGGAATATATCGATAAAGAGAAAAGATAATAAAATAATTACTTCATTATTGTAATCCAATTCTATCGTATCTCCTACTTTTCTTCCACGGCTTTCCCAGATAGAAAAATGTGCCACAGGATTAGTGCAGTGCCCCCAATATAATGCTAAAGTTGATACAGACCTTGTCGAAGCATGTCAGTCGGTAGAATTTGATATTCCTACCGTGGCATTGTACCGCAGAGTTCTAGAGATTTTTAATTCCGGCATATTAGAGGTTCGTATAATACGAAAAAGGAAATATATCGACAAAGAAAAAATAATAACAAAGTAGTTACTCCATTATTGTAATCCAATTCCATCGTATTCATTATTTTTCTGCCACGACTTTGATTGTTGATAGTGGATGGATCAACCAATAAATTTGATTTTTCTTCACTATCAGCAATTAAAGTCGTGGCAGAAAAATAAGTAATACAATGTTATTGGATTACAATAATGGAGTAACTACTTTATTATTATTTTTTCTTTATCGATACATTTCCTCTTTTGTATTATACTATGACACAAGTTCCAATTTATATACCGACCTGTCAAACGTGAAGTGTACGTGTACCTCACTTCTATTTCATCTCTTCTTCGCCTCTAGTGTAACGATGGAAATTACAAAATATCATAACTTTTCTGTATGTAACAACATATACCGAATGTCCTCTGGCAAACTCCTGATTTTGGATTTCCCTGACATTTGGCTGGAAGTGGTTGGCTCGGTGCTTTAAGAGTTGGCTTCGGGAGAGTGCGCTGCGGTCTTACGAGCTGAGCGAAAAGTGTCAAAAGTCTGATCTCCCGGTACCTGTCAATTCGGGAGATCGAAATCGTTAATTTGTAAATAATGATTACTAATATGTAGAAGTGGTAAGAAATAATCATTCGGGTTTCTTCGATGATATTCCCCAAGTGTTTAAAAACCGGTGTCCGATTTTTGCCAATAACTGTTGCTTCAACTTCCAGTGATATTATTAAGTATTACTGCAGAACGAGTAGGTTAGAAGATTTCCATGAAGACTCATGATTTTCTGATATGTCATCTCGTACAGGTGCAACTGAAGCGGATCTAGCGCGTGTCCTGTCCGTAAAAAGATGACTCGATGGACATTGGAGAATGTCAGACTTGTCACCGAGCGCCTATTACCCACGGTACATTAATTGCAATACGCGCTTCTCGTTTCAACTATTCCAGCGTTAAATAACTTTTACTTCTTTCAAGCTAATAACCTTTTATGAACTGTTCGTGGTAGGAGGCAGCGATTAATAATAGCGACTCGTCGTAGACAAGTGTGCCGAACTACTACTGCGATAATGTGCCCAAGCTCACGGTCTATTCTGCGATTAACGTTAACATAATCGTGATTATGCTCGGGTGATGGGTATTCCAAAAGAGGTAAAGTTGATACTAAACATCGGACGCTGTAAGCTGACTTGCTAGTGTATGCTTCGCAACTGGAACATCATCGCAGGAATAATTTGTCTACGATTAGTCACAATCATTGATTGCTGCCCCCTACGATCAACAATTCGTACAAGGTAAATACTTTGAAAGAAGTGAAAGTTATTTAAAGTAGGAATAGTTGAAATGAAAAGCGCATATTGCAATGAAAATACCGTGGGTGAAGGGCGCTCGGTGATAAGTTCGACAATGTCTGATGTCGATCAACTCATTTTCTTCAGGATAGGACAGAAGTTACATCCTCTTTGTTTGCACCTTATGAAAGGGGACATGCAAGAAAACCGTCAAAAACTTCATGAAAATCTTGTAACCTACTCGTTCTGCAGTAATTACTTAGTTAATCGCTGGAAGTTGAAGCCACAGTTATGGACACCGATTTTTAAACACTTGGGGAAACTCATCGAAGAAACCCGAATAATTATTTATCACTTCTACACATTATTCAGTATTATTTACAAATTAACAATTTCGAGGTTAGAGACTTCGATCTCCCAAATGAGGTTGGCTGGGCAAAACTGAAGCAGATTGCGCCACCGAGCCAAACACCCGCGGGCAAATTTAAACGGTTATAATGTATTATTAATGCTGCACTAATGTGACTAATATGACTGGTAAAAAAAATTGTAAAAATGAATTACAAAATAAAATTCAAATACAATCTCCATATGTACTATAACTATACATATTTAATTAAATCAGAAATGTTCATAAATTGGCTGACAGTACTGCATTCCCATACTTCGGAATGGGAATACAGTACTGTCAGCCAATTTATGAACACGCTATAAATAATTTTCATTTTTACCTGCATCACTGCTAAAAGTTATTAATTGATCAGAAGTAAAATGAACTTCGCATAATCCTTTTCTATGTTGAGGTGCATATTTTAAGAAATCGAGCCACTTTTGACGAATATCTTTCGATTTATTTACAGAAGGAACCATGAACCTTGATTTATTTTTACAACTCGGTACTGCACACGAAAAAAACCATTTTATATTAATTTTTTATTTCAATTTCACTACATATAGATTCATAAATTAAGGTTATATTTTCATTCTTTACTCCTGCAATACCTACTATGAAGTAGGCTGCCATATTGATATATCGATACCATCGATACCTTACTTTGAAAATTTCGTAAGTGCAATTTTTGTCAAAAATTGCACTTCGAGGTTTTCAAAGCAAGGTATCGATATTTCAAATCAGGCGGTCAAAAAGGGTGTTTAGCTCGGTGGCGCCGAAGTTTACTTCCTAGACCACCAGCCAACCTAATTGACAGCTACCGGCAGATCAGAGGCCCCTTTCTCGAACTCGCTCGTATCTTTGCGTGCACGCATCTTAGCGAATAGACCAATCAGGATCAAGTATTCCGTATCAGGGAACGTATACGCATCTTAGCGAGTAGATCAATCAGGACCCCCACCACAACGGAATACTTGATCCTGATTGGTCTATTCGCTTAGATGCGTATACGTAACTTTGCGAGTGACTTGAGAAATTTATTTACGAGTAAGGGCAAAATTTCAGCTGTGCATGCAAAAGGATTTCTTAAAACTATTCCAACGTCTCAAGTTAATATGTAACAACATATATACTGTCATAAGTAGTATCTTTACATGTGATGAAACAATTCGTCACGGTTATTGGAAGAGTATACTTATTGTTAGAGTTAAAGGTAAAATGTCTACATGGATTTCTGAAGACGACCAAGATATAAGAAAAATCCGATGGCCTGTAAATTCGAAAGCGGTATGTTTTATTTCTCCAAAATACTAAAGTAAAGTGAAAAATATAAGGGCACTCTAGTTTATAAATCCCTTTCAAAATATCACGAGAATAAATCAAAAGTAACGTGGTTATAATTAATTAGCTCGTATCGGTATAAAATGTGAGATTTTAATTTGGTGGTAATAGAAAGCTATTCTCCTACATGTAGGTACGTATTCTCCTCATGAATAAATTCCAAAAAGTAATGAAATCCCCCCACAAAAACAGATTCTCTGTAAAAAAAGGCGGCATGTTCATTCAGTGCCAACAAAAATTGATACGTAAAATACTCTCCAAAAAAGATTTGAAATCATTTAAGATCGCCATGTTCAAGATTTATGTATAAAAAGTAAAAGGCATCATTTGAAAGGAAAATTATTGTAACTCGTTACTAAAAAATTCGACTAAAAAAATGTAGGTATAAACAAATTTTCATAAAAAAGAACTTGCCGCGTTTTTTCCTTCAAAATAAAAAATTTACAGAGAATTACATTCGATGCTTATGCACTTATGACAGATTTTAAATAAATTCATACACTTATATGATACCACCAGTATACCGAACGTCGCACGAGAAACCGATCAGGCGGGGGCCTTCTGAATTTCTCTGAATTTGACTTCGGCAGTGCAATTTATGAATCACTCTAGCACCGTCCAAGCACTGCAAATTATTCGGTATAGTGGACAAAATATGAAAACTTAAACGCGGCAAGTTCTTTTTTATGAAAATTTGTTTATACCTACATTTTTTTAGTCGAATTTTTTAGTAACGAGTTACAATAATTTTCCTTCAAATGATGCCTTTTACTTTTTATACATAAATCTTGAACATGGCGATCTTAATTGATTTCAAATCTTTTTTGGAGAGTATTTTACGTATCAATTTTTGTTGGCACTGAATGAACATGCCGCCTTTTTTACAGAGATTACTAGAACTACACTCCAAGACCGTATTACTGGGAAAATCCTAGATAAACCACGTCGAATGGAACCTCAACCGCTTTTGTGATCAGTAATTGAGAACAAAATTGTGGATTGGCTTATAAACTTAGTCAAATCTGGCTTCCCCCTTAAAAAAAACAAGAAATTATTACAACTGTGCATATAGTAAAGTCTTAATAATTCGATGTACCATTCAATGATGGGATGTCTGACGAGAAATGCTATAATGGATTTCTCCGACGACATCCAGAAATCTCTCCACGAACAGCTGAATCACTCGACAAATCGCGAACAAGGGTAACAGAAGAATTAATTAGATTTTGGTTTCAAGGTCTGAAATACTTTCTGACAAATACAAATTCGCTTGATATACTAGAGAAGATCCTTCACGCATACTGAACGCAGACGAAACTGGATTCAGTCTATGCCCGAAAACAGGCAAAGTTCTTGGTGTAAGAGGCTGGAAAAATGTATATTATGTCTCTAAAGGTAAGGAGAAGGAAAATCTGTTAATACAAATTTAACTGTTCTTGAGAAAATGCCTCCGACTTGGATACTCGGTAAACCCGACAGTAGTTGTATAAGAAGTGACATATTTTTCGAGTTTGTTGAAGATCAAGGAATTAAAACACCTGTCCTATTTCTGGTAGATGGGCGTCGTTCTCGTGCGTGTATTGAATTAAGCTACTTCTGTGATGCAAGTAGCATTATCTTGTATGCTTTGCCATCAAATAGCACGCATATAATGCAACCTGCCGGTGTGGGTATATTCAAATTGCTCAAAGGCGACTGGAAAATAGCTGTAAGAGAATGGCAAGCGTTACCAGAAAATGGAAATCATATTGTAACGAAAACTGAGTTCTCTTTCATTTTCAAACATGTCCTGAAGGATAATCCAAAAATATTTAAAAACATCAAGAACGCATTTAGAGTATGTGGATTCTTCCCTTTCAACCCAATTGCTGTCGATTATTCTAAATGCATCCAAAATACCTTGGAAAATTTTAATCATAACAGAGTGCGGCAGAATGCTGACACAAGGGAAATCTTAATTACTGAGAACTTAAAATCAACGAAAGTGGTACTTGATGTAATGAGGAACTCTCTAAAAGCTCGTGGGGTAGACGTTGGCGTGATTTTCGATGAAATAGGCGACTTCAATTTTCCACTGCCAAGGGTATTGAGCATTGAATTGATCGTCAATGATAAAGAACATAATTTCGAGGAGAAAGATGCCATTATCGACAAAGATCAAGACAATTCCGAGAAATGCCTCACTAGTATCAATGAAGATCCGGAGCATCACGAGGAACATCTCAATAATAAAAGAGAACAAGGAAAACCCGATGAAGTCGTTATCACAGAAAAGCACACAGAAGAACAATTCAACGTTGAAGAAAATTAAACATCTCAAATTGCTATATAGTCGATTTAACTTCTACATTAGTACCACATATACGATGCATTTAATCTGTCCGCACATGTCGATACTACAGTTCAAGATTTTCAAAATGAGATCATTGTTTCTACGACACTAAATTTGCAACATAACTCAGTTGTAGACGTCCCATCTTCAAAAAATGATGTACTAGCTATTGAAAAGGAAAGTAACGATTTATACGGATTTGAAGCATATTTGAAATATCCCTGCTCCATAGACAGGCGTGCAGGTAAAAGATGTAAAAATATCATCCTGCCAAGTGCCACATCATCGACATTATGGCGCAACAACTATAAGAAACAACAATAAGAAAAAGAAGAGCAGGAGAATAAGAAAAAGAAAAAAAAAAGAGGAAATGGAAAAGAAAGAACAAGAACGATTAGCGTGAGCCAAAGATTCGAGTACTACGAAACGTAGGAAAAACAATAAAGTCAAACAAAGATTACCTAGTCTTCTAAAGAAATCTTAAAAGAGTTTCAAGATATGAAAACTTTGCATAATTTTTAAAAATAATAAGAATAATATTTCATGTTTTGTTTCATTGCATAGAGAATATTTCATGCTTTTTCATTGATTAAGAGTTTTTTTCACGTTGTATGATTATTCAAAAATAAATAAAATTTGCATTAAGCAATGTATTTGTTCTTCAGGTCATTATATCTATTCTAGATTTGATGGCCGACTTCTGGCGTCTTCGTGTCCGACAACTGGGTGCGAATGGCCGACGACTAGGAAAGTCGTTAGATTGTCAAAACCTATTAAAATTAAAATTATAAAAGAATGCAATGATTACGTGTAATACATGAAAGTTGATTGATTTTTTGCGATATTTTCACTATCAATTGATTCAATTAATGTTTTACTCTTATTAGCCAGTAAATTGTTAATTGAAGACGATCATACACAAAAGTGGTCGACAACCGGCGCAATCATTCTAAGCGTGAATCTATTCGAATGCACGAAATTCGTACATAATTTTCGATGCAAAACGAGTGTCGCTCCAATGCACTTCGAAATCTCAACCGGCGCGAAACTTTTTACTCGGAGTTTATTTTTCCGGGCTCTCCGGCGGGATTATTCGTTCGATATTATTCACATGTACCTACGGCCGACATACACGCATCAAAACGTTCGATGGATCCACCCTGGTGCTTTTCAAACGCGGATTCTCGACCGTCGCGTACATCTATAATCCCGAAGGATTTATCGAACACACATACCTACTCGCCGTGTGAACCGTTCTCGTGACGTTCGATACTAGCCGGATCCGCAGAGAGTACGGGGAAAGACTAATGTCACGCGTTGGGAAGTAAACGACCCGTGATTTCTGACGGATCCAAATTCACTCGTCAAGTTTGCCACCTCGATCAACGTGAATAAAAATTAGGAGCTTCGTTGAGACGCGCAGGGGAATTATTTAACTGAAAGAGTGAGAGGTATAGGAACAATCAAAGGAAAGCTCAAAAAGAATGGTACCTATGTTCTTTTTAACGTTTCGTTGTTGCAATGCTTGTAAATTAGATAGGATCCGAATAGGGGTTGAATTCTAAATATGAGGTTGGCAAGAATTTAATGAGACACTAAAGTATTTTAACATTTAGTCAATTATTTATACTTATTTAATGTTTAATCAACAATATATTCTCTATTTGATTCAACCACTCTCATCCAATCGTTCAAGCAGAGATTGAATCCCTTCGGCCTAAAACTGCGGGAGTTAAGAGTCGAAGAATGATTGGGGAGTGCAGATTTGAGACTATCGAACTTAGCAAATGATTTTTCACGTAGGACATTTTTTAGGGTCCGAATTTCGACCCCTTTTATGAAATTCCTAAATTTTCTCCGTTTCACCGTACTTATCCCAATTTCCGAGATATTCGCAAAAATTTATTGTTTAAACAATTATCGACTCAGTCTATTCGGTGATACCATCTGTAAGTTCGATCTCCTTTATGAATCTGTTTGTATATATGTAGGAGAAGAGATAAGGCTTCTCCAACCTGAGCGTACTTACGCTCACTGATTCATTTGTGTGTGTATCCATGAGTTGCGCTATCTCTCGATAGTTTTCCGCGAGCCAAGCACTATAAGGTTCGCATACCTATTCTACTCATTACGTACCGTTCAAGTTCTTGCGCACTGCGAATATTTTGAGTGTCGACGAGTCAATAGTATACACAAAATAATTTAAATCCATGTCCGCAAATATACCAGCATTTTTTAAAATGGAGCTTGATATTTTTATTCATGCAATAGTAGTAGTAGTAGTAGTTGTTGTTGTTTGTAGTTGTAGTGCTCGTCGAAATTAACAAAGCAAAAAAATATAAAATGAAATGACCATTCGTTGATCGATTTGTGAGGTATTACCGCCCAAAAAAAGTACCTATTATACTTACAAGAGTAAATGAGTGTAAAAGGGGGTAAAGTTTGGATAGATGCCCGCATCTCTTCGTGGAAAAGAATGGAACTATGTACTCGTAATGGTCCTGCAATCCGATGGTGAGGGGGTTCGTTCGAAAGGGACTGGAAAAGTATCGAGAATGTGCTATACCCCCCCCCCCCCCTTATGTTAGAAAATATATTTTTATCACGGCGTATATGAACATCAGAGGGGTCCCTATCTGTTTTTTTCCTTCGCGCTAGCACGTTCGTAACCTTTCGAGCACCAAAGTTGAATTAATAAATACGAACCAAAATAGTTCGGTGACGTCAGTAGAATAACACAGAACTACGCGATATAGGTATAAGGACTGCACGTGGAAGTTCACGGCATCGCTTGACTTCTCTTCTCCTACGCTCCCCACTCCTCTCTCCATTTCCCCAGTTCCTTCTCTCCGCCGCAAGCCCATCCTTTTTTGCGCGTATGGTACGACACCGCGAGATGTAATATTTCTACCATGCCTTCCTACAGGCTACCAATCTTCCCGCAGAAGCAATAATAACACACCGTCCGTCCGGCTGTCGGTCCATTCCTCCTCCATCGTCCTTCACCCCTACGCCGGCCCTCTCGTTCCTTCCTGCCGTGCGGAGCAGTTCTCGCGCGGTCTCTCATTCTACCGCGCGGACTCCTCTCTTTGTATTTAGAGCATCGGTATTTGCCTTGACAAAACGGAATCGCCTTCGCATGCCGACGCGGCGGCGTGGTGGCGGAGCTCCGTGTTTGAACTATAGTAATTTGAGGCAGGCTAATGAAAGTGCTGCGCAAACAGCCTCGCGACGCCCGACGTCAAAGCCAAAACCTCCGTCCCCTCGAGCCCTCTCGTTTCTCTTGGCCACGGCCGCAGAAAGAAACTATTTCGCGGTATTGGATGTTTAGGATCGAATCGACGGCAGCGATGTGGAAAGGAGAGAAGGCAAAAGGAGAATGGAGGAGGCGAGAGAGGGATGCGTTGACTCCAAACTCGTGCGCCTTACAATACTGAGTCATACGAAACTGTTTGTGGAACTTCTGTGGTAAGAGCGGACAAAAATTGGAGGAGGAAGGGGGGGGCGGTAATGGTTGGGGGGGGGGATTGGGAGGGAGAGTGGTCCACTATTAATTGAAGGGTCCAGTGGAAAAACGATGAGGTTCCATATTTCTAAAATTTGAGAAACACGACATTTTATGTTTCACCACGCGCTTGAGTCCAATGTTCAACCATAGTTTTTAGTAGAATCTCATTGTTCATCCCCTGTAAGGTTTGGTATGTTGATACTTCATGTTACAAGCTAACAGACGCCGCTAAAATATCCATTTCGAAAAAAATGGAACCTCATCGTTTTTCCACTGGACCCTTCAATTATTATTATTACATAATCATTTTAGATCATTTTAATATTTCATCGAGTTTAAATTTCATTAAAAATTATGAAAAGAAGGTAAGGCTTTTTTCTCACAATCAATAATACGGTCTACCGAACGATTGAAAACAAAAGAAATGAGCCGATTACTTTTTTATGATGAATTATAATAGATTCATAAACTGGACGGAACGAATGACTTCTGGTGTAGGAGTATTTTTTCTTGAGAATTATTGTGTGTAAAGAGTAATCTCTTCTTATACATTATTTTTAGAATGTGATTTTTACTGACAAACCCTTTTGTCTCCCTTCAGACGAAATCAAAAAACGATAAATGATGTACCATTTTAAAGATGAAGTTCTTCACTTTTGTGACGAATTGTTAATTTACAATTCCCCACATTGCATTACTTGTTTAAGAATCGAATGTAAAAGTTGTCACGGACACAGACACAGAACGGACACAGGCGGAGTCCGTTAAAGTTATACTACTGCTCATATTTGCATCTCAAATATTCTGTACAAAGAGGTATTGTAATTGTGTACAAAGGAGTTTTATAATGTACCCATCACATTTCCACTTTTCATATTGTCCGCAAATGTGTTTGGGCGTGTCTTATGTTTCCCTATTTTGTGCTACGCAATTTGAAAATTAAATAATGGCTACAAATGAATCTTTTCTTTTTTCATCCTAGGTACTACACGGAGAAACTCGAACAGTAAATGTTACCGTATTCAGCAGCAAAAAAGGTCCACATAGCACTTTCCGGGAAACTTATTCCGTAGAACAGTAAAATGTATTCTGAGTAATAATAAAATGTATTGATAACAGTAAGGTACACTGAATTTACGCTAAAGTGTACTATTCTACTCAGTAAATTTCCCGAAAAGTGCTATATGGACCTTTTTTACTGCTGAATGCGGTAAAATTTACTGTTTAAGTTTCTCCATGTGTACAAACAATCAAAACCTCGGTATTAAATTTTACGAACCCCATTTTCTGACGTCTGTAGAATTTTCGCAGCGGCCCGCTAGTACATTTTTAATTATCCTAACGCAATTATTTCAAAAATTTCTATTAAGTGAAATGTTGCGTAACAATTGAAAAGTATGTTTTCATTTATACGAAATATACCTGCATGTTTAGGAATATCTCATTTATGTACGACGAAACGAAAAAAAATATAGCCTAATTATTAACTGCAACGTAGCTGTGTGCTGGGGTTGTTCTTATTTTATCACGAGTCTATGCAGTTTTCTTCCGGCTCACATTCAACGGGTCATGCAAAATCAATCCCTGATCACGCCCTGCCTATATCCGTTAACCCCCCCATCAATCCAACGTTCTCTCACGACACATCCGGATGGGAAGCGCCGCGCTTGCACCTATAGTACCCTCGCCCGAGGTTTACGCCAATCTCCGCGTGAAATTCGCACGCGCGCGCAGATTTATTACCGATGCCTACTAAAATTAGGCTTATACCTATATGTTGCCATGCAGGTTATTCGTGCTCCGCGAGAGACTCCGATCGAACCAATCGAAACTTCGAAATGCCGCGTGCCGGTATTTATTCGCGCGCGCGTTCTTGCGTCCACACGTACTCGTACACGGCTAAACTCCGTCGAAACGACCGAGCTCACGTTTTGCCGTTCTATCGAATCCGTCTATTTCCAGACTTTACGAGGTCGCCTCGTGTGTATAGTTATTGACACGCCGATTGAAATACGTCGAGAAGACAAGACGATATACCGTCGAACGGTCATCTATACGTCCATCTCACAGATTCCGTCAATTCGCGTTCTCGCGATTTCCTTCCATCTCTTCAGAATATATGTACAGTCTGTGTCAGAAGAACGTGTACGCGATTTTTTTAAGTACAAACGATATTTGTTTGTAACTTTTTTTTACATGAAAGTATATCACATTTCACACGGCACAATTATTTAGTAAGTCGTGTAATCGCCATCATTTTCGAGTATGGCCTCACACCTTCTGGGCATACTTTCGACTAGTTTGTCCGGCTTTTCTGTGGTTGCTCGCTTTATCGTAGTCTCATCGACGTTTTTATACATCTCTAATCGCTCGACCCACTTTGCAACGAAACTTTTTTATTTTTTAATTGTTTTCGCAGCCGCTGAAACGATAATTTAGGTCCTTTTGGGTGTTTTCAAAGGAAAACTGCCTCAAAACTCTTCGCGTACTTGGCACTCATTTACTCTTCCACTTCGAGGTCCCGAAGCGATACTAAAATGAATCGGTATTTGTGCCGTAGCCCTTTGACAGTGCAATCGCACTCCGAAAGAAAGACAGAGATATCTCTTGTACTTTAAAAAAAATCGCGTGCACGTTCTTCTGACACAGACTGTATGTAGGTATAATACTTACGCATACCTATATCGCGACGCGTATACGACTCCTTTAGGCCACATCCGGTGGAAGAAGCTATTCTTCAAAGAGGCCAAAGCGCGCTTTCGTATGGGCTTGCACCTCGCACCCTCTCGCGCTTTGAACGCTCCCCTCTTTGACGTATGAAGAGCCAGATAATCCGTGGATAGTGTGCTAATGCAAGTTTTGGCATGAACGCAAACACTTCTTCTTCATTTTTGCCGCGCGCGGAGAAGCTCTCACTCCTCCCGGTGCATAGCTCCACCCGCGGGCATATGTATACAGGATTATCGCAGCGCTCGGGAAGACGCGTTAATCTGTAGGAATATTTTATCCCCGGATAAAACTGTAATCTAATAAGGGTATTATATATCCTGCTCCACATCTTACCGCACCCCCTTGTCGTTCGTACCACGCGAGGGGTGGGCTTTCTCGCTAGTTTTCCTGCAGTCGCCGAGAGTGATAATTTCAGCCAATGTCGGCACGCTGTTGTGTTTCTTTTAAACGGGACTCAGGCTCTATAAATTTATCGCCGCTGCAACGAAGATTAAATTGGAATTGGTAGCTCTTGATAATGCTCCCCGGTTTTTCTCTGGCTCCACCGTGGCGTCTGGGGAAAGACTCGAGAGAAGGAATGTCTCTCAAATTCTATTTCGTTTCGCAGGGAAAATGAAAGAGTGAAACAACAATTCTACTAGAATCCTCATTATTTTTAGGTTTGTAATTTTAATGCGGCAAATAGTCAATATGAAAATGCGAACAATCATCGTATCATTTTGTTATACCGACATGAGCTTGGATAGTAGAGACTTGGTGCATCGCTTATTCCTACGTATGTGAGCAATTAGAACTCTTTATTCAGCGACATATTGATTTGCCTGCTAATTCTCATAATCATACTGCGAGATTCTCCGGACGATGGACAAATCCATAATAGAGGGTTTAAAATGCGAAAGAACAAACAAGGCTCGATATACAGGAGCAGGGCAGGCAAAACGGATAACATATGTTATATCGCATCAAAAGTATAAACCACTTTTTCTTGTGTGACTGTGTGACTGTATTATACAGGGTCCGGCAAAGAAGGTATGGTGTTTTTGAGACGACTGTTATGCGCGCTTGTGTGTAGCGAATGTTTTCAGGATGGTTGATATCAACTCGTTGCGGGGTGCCATTTCAGTAGCCATGGAGCCGTGGTCTGTATCACATCGTGTATTTACTGAGGTACAACACTTTCATTGAAACTGGTCGTTCTGTGGTGCTCACATAGCAACGATTTCGGAACCATTTTAATGTTGGTCGGCATGGTCGCGTTCCAAAACGGGATACCATTATGAAGTAGGTAAACTAATTTCAAACAATAGGATCCTTGAGACCTGGGGCTGCACGAGGAGATCGAACTGTACGAATCTCAGAAAACATTGAAAGGGTGCGACAAGCAGTGGAAAGCAGCCCTCTTCGTTCAGCGGTACATCACGCTCGCGCTCTTAGAATATCGTACAGGTCACTTCGCAGAATTTTGCACTTGGACCTTCATTTCCATCCATATGAAATTATGATTGTCCAAAAGTTACACACACACATTAAATAGATAGTTTCGTTACAAGGGCGTGAAGCGCCGTTTTTAACGAGTGTGAAGTTTTTCGCACGAGCGAAGCGAGTGCGGCAATCACACGAGTTAAAACGACGCGAAACGCCCTTATAACGAATTCTATTTTTCGACAGTAAGTGTCAAATACGAGGTTGACGGGGTTGAGGACGCCCGTAAAACCGAGTTTTACGCACTGAGTGACGAAAATGACTTTTTGTCACTCAGTGTCAAAAACCTCGGTTTTTCGATCGTCCTCGACGCTTGTGAAATCGTGTTTCACACACTGAAACTGCTCAGTGTGTGAACAACCTGCGCAGTGCATAAAAGTACATGCCAGTGCGTGAATACTTTTTTCTTCACTGGCGCCCACGCTCCAACCTCGGTTTTGACACTGGTGACAAAAAGTCAAATTCGATACTCGTGTGTTTCGCGCCGCTTTTAACTCGTATGATAGCCGCACTCGCTTCGCTCGTGCGGCAAACTTCACACTCGTTAAAAGCTTGTGCTTCACGCACTCATATCGAAAATAACTACTGTGAAACGACATAGGTTCGCAGAAGGGATGTTGGAGTTGCTGGCCGAAAACAACGGCCAGCTGAAAATTACCTATGTTATGTATTCTACAATGACAATATGCCACTAATGTCTAAAAACAATAGATTTTAAAATTTGTTCAAAAACAAGCGTGTGTCATTCTTTTCAAAACGCCATACCTCCCCGTCGGACCCTGTATTAGGACTACAACTTTGCTTCCGCCGTTTTTCTAATGATGATAAATAGGAAAAACGGCGGGAGCAAAGTTGTACGCCTAATATAAGTGGTGAAGATGCAATTATTATGATTTCGGCTACCATTCGATATTGTATATGTGGGTTTTCATTTTCAGAACTGACGAATTTATAAAATAGTAAAACTAAAGCCTTGAATATCTGACTGAATATTGAATAGACAACAATTACATTTATTATGATATTTGAGATATCACGGTAATTATTTTTCTCATTGTTTTCACGTTGCATCACGATACTCACTTCGCGTTGATTTCCGTATTAGTATACTTACAGTTATTATGTGTTACAACCGACACCCTGAGATGTTACAATTGACACCAGCGCGGTGTCAAATGTAATAAGTTGCAACGGTACCCCTTTAATGGAAAGTATCTTTTATAATTTGTTGTTCTTTCTGATGTTTATTGTGATATAATCGAAGCCAAAAGACCTTCGTGTAAAATTAAGATTCCCTGCGGCTTATAATTAACTAGTTATTTACAAATAGTTTTTTTTTTGTTACAACCGACACCACCCTCCCCTACCTTAGAGTCGAGGGAGGTAGGGGTGAAGTAACGTAGGAAACAAAAATGTCATTGCCACTAGAAAGAAAGAGGATTCGTCAAGTAACAGCGAAGATAACGACGCCGAGCGTCTTTATTGTGGAGATTTTTATTCATATATATATATATTCGAGAGAATACATCTTTTCGTATGCGAAAGAATGGATTGCATGTTTCATATTATGCCTCAGATGGGCTTACAATTTATATTCTGGCGTAAAAAATGAAGACAATGAGGCCGTACGCATTTATGGTATGTATCCATAGATATCTATATATATAAAAATGAATGTCTGTCTGTCTGTCTGTCTGTCTGTCTGTCTGTCTGTCTGTGTCTGTCTGTCTGTCTGTCTGTCTGTCTGTCTGTCTCGTATGCCTTCCTAAACCGTTCATCCGATTGCGATGAAATTTTGGGAAATAGTTGGACGCATGCCTGCGATGGTTTCTGAATTAGTAAATCTTATACAGGGTGTTCAAAAAGTCCCGGTACGGCCGATTATCTCAGCGGGAAAACATTTTAGAGAAAAATGTTTAATACAAAACTTTAAGGATTTTCCCTTGGCTACCCAGTGGTCGTATTGGATTTGACCTTGACCGTGACCTTTAAGGTAATATCAAATGCCTTCCTAAACCGTTCATCCGATTGCGATGAAACTTTGGGGAATGGTTGGACGCATGCCCGCGAAGGTTTCTTATTGTTAGTAAATCTTATAAAAGGTGTTCAAAAAGTACCGGTACTGATGATTATTATGCCTTCCTAAACCGTTCATCCGATTGCGATGAAAAGTTGGGGAATAGTTGGACGCATGTCCGCGAAGGTTTCTGAGTTAGTAAATCTTATAAAAGGTGTTCAAAAAGTACTGGTACTGATGATTATTATGCCTTCCTAAACCGTTCATCCGATTGCGATGAAAAGTTGGGGAATGGTTGGATGCATGCCCGCAAAGGTTTTTGAGTTAGTAAATCTTATACAGGGTGTTCAAAAAGTACCGGTACGGATGATTATTATGCCTTCCTAAACCGTTCATCCGATTGCGATGAAAATTTGGGGAACAGTTGGACGCATATCCGCGAAGGTTTGAGTTAGTAAATCTTATACAGGGTATTCAAAAAGTACAGGTACGGATGATTATTTGCCTTCCTAAACCGTTCATCCGATTGCGATGAAACTTTGGGGAATGGTTGGACGCATGCCCGCGAAGGTTTCTGAATTAGTAAATCTTATAAAAGGTGTTCAAAAAGTACCGGTACTGATGATTATTATGCCTTCCTAAACCGTTCATCCGATTGCGATGAAAAGTTGGGAAATGGTTGGACGCATGCCCGCGAAGGTTTCTGAGTTAGTACATCTTATACAAGGTGTTCAAAAAGTACCGGTACGGATGATTATTATGCCTTCCTAAACCGTTCATCCGATTGCGATGAAAATTTGGGGAACAGTTGGACGCATATCCGCGAAGGTTTCTGAGTTAGTAAATCTTATACAGGGTGTTCAAAGAGTCGAACTATACTTGACCTAAATTTGACCTCCGCTGACAATAAAGGTAACATGAAAAAAATGGTCAAGGACACATTTGAACGTGAAAAAAAATTAATTTGAATTCGATATACCCTTGAAGGTCATGGTCAAGGTCAAATCCAATATGACCATTGCGTAGCCCGGGAAAAATACTAAAAGTTTTGTATTAAAAATGTATTTAAACAATGGTGGACGGACAAAATCAATCCACAATCTACCCGTGCGAAGCCGGGACGGGCTGCTAGTTATAGAATAAATTCTTCATTCCTTTATATTCGTATAACCCCATTTTGCCCTACCCAGCGTGCAAAACGGGGTAATACTCGTATGCAGATTTTTAATTTACACCTGTTTTTACTACAAGTATGATTTTTTTAGTAATATTTCGTATTAGTATTATAAAACTAAATGTATGACTATTGTGTAATTTAGGGATAAATGTTTTCAATTCCTCAATTTCCTCACTTATGGCCTACCAAACCTTAAATACCCCGTTTTGCCCGTCCTTCCCCTAAAACAGGTACAAGTACAAGCGATATAAAGGATTTTGTTATTGCGCCTATCTAAAAATACGTTGGTTTCAACGTGTCTAACGGCCAACCGAGAGATGCCGGTATATAATGTACGAAAAGAACGATGTTAGAGCCATGTGGTGCTTACCTCGCCTCTGGTTTATCCAGTCGATAACGCCGCGATATAAGAAGCCTCCAGCTGGTTGGCGCGTGCTTATATGCATCTTCTCTCACGTTCGAGAGCAGGTCGGACACGCATTACATTCTTGCTCTTATCGTGCCCTCCGTAAACCACATAAAAGTCACGTGTTTTCGTTTCCGGAGGTATTCCTGTACATGTGCATCGCGGAACTCAAAATGTATACCGCATGTCCTATACCTACGGTAAAGCGAGCGAGGGTATGCTAGACTTTTTCGCTGAATTTGACACCGATGGTATTTGTTTGAATTGGGTGTACGAAATGGCGTTATGGAAGACTCCTTCAGGCTCCGTCTTCTGTCTGCTAGAGCTGTCAGTGTGAGACAGATCAAGTCTTCGGTTTAACCATGAAAGAGTGCCGGATCTCCACTAACAGTGCAATTTGGCATTATAACCAAGCGTCGACTCTTTAGCCAACAACGAGTGCGACATCAAGGTTATGTCGATGTCTTTGACAATTTTGTTATATTTCGCACGAACTACGTACCCAATTAATATTTACTTGCGGATACGAAACATAACGAAACTGTCAAAGTCATCGACGTAATGCTGATGTCGCGCTCATCGTTGATTAAAAAGTCGAAACGTAGTTATAATGCCAAATTGCACTGTTAGTGAAGAGCCAGTACGCTTTCACGGTTGGGCCGAAGACTTAATCTGTCCTACGCTGACAGCTCTAGCAGACAAAAAGCGGAGCTTTACGGAGCCTTTAATAACGCCATCTCGTACGCCCAATTCAAACCAATATCACCGGTGTCAAATTGAGCGAAAAAAGTCTAGCGTTCTGTTGTTTGGTTTACCATAGGACATGCGGTAGATATAATACCGTATGTCTGACGGCAAGCGCAACAAAACTTCGGCAGTTTTTACCGACGGTGGTCGAAAATTGCATTGGATCTAATGCAAGATTCGACCACCGTCGGTAAAAATTGCCGAAGTTTTGTTGCGCTTGCCGTCAGACATACGGTATACTTACACATAGTCGCACTTTCTAAGTTGCGACGCAACTTACTCGTTTGTCCCGTGCTTACCGATAAAAGTCATCCTCTGAAAGCACTAATTTCCCGCGTCAAAATTCTCGTAACAAGCTTGACTGTAAATCGTGCGGATAATAGGGTACTTACCTACATAAAAAATTGTTGTATTTTTATTTTAATTGTAGAACGTATCCTGATACCAGGAAACTACTTATGAATAATTTTGTACTTTTTTGATGTCACGAATCAAAGTAGAGCAATGATATTCATTTCGAGGTTTCATGGTACGACAATGAGGCTTGCAAATAGCAACCAATGGAAGAGCAAGAGCGAATAATGTCCAGTCAAAGCGGCACATTTTGGGCCGTATTTTACTCGGTATCCGTGAAGAATGAAAGTTAGCCCCTCGTCTTACGTACCGATACGTATTACGGGACTTCTTAAGTTGAAGTTCGCTGCTATAGAGATAGATTACCGCGGAAGAGAGCCTATACAGTAAATTCTAATTTAATTCAATAACTCAGGACCGGAGAATACCACTTGGCATCAGTAGTGTCAGTGAGGTAACGCTTCCCCTACCTATAACGTTGAAATAAATGTTATTCCGAAGTTGAAATAAATTGTGTTGGATTAAATGAGAATCCAATGTATACATACATAAAGAAAATAATCTAACACATGCTCGATTGAATCATCTATCCATCAGCGAAAACAGAATGATAATCGGTTTAGTAAGTATAGTAATAGTTTTCGAGTTTATCCTGTTCATACACATAGACACACTTTGTCTTTTGTAAAGATAATCGCGTAACTAGAACGATTAAGAAATAGGCGCTTATCATGCGAAAGAATATTTGTTTTTGTGTACAGCACATAAAAATTCTGGGATAGACGCATCGTCAAGTGTAGCAAAAAATATATATTTTTTTGTTCTTGGCACGAGACTCCGTCGAGTTTGTAATGTGACCGGTAAATCAATCCACGGAGGTTCCGATAGTGCAACAATTGAGATTTTAGATTTACAAAAGACAAAAGATAATGCCCGACCAATGCCAGACTATAATTTTAATCTTACGGAATCTCGGGATTAACCCGCAAGTAAAGTGGCAATCAACGTACGGGTAACGGTGGAGATGGGAGCGAAGCGGGGAAACCGCGATAAGAGTAACGTAACTGGTTACGTTATAAGGGTTTCGCTTCACGATCGTCAACGCCATTGTTCTTACGAAATAATCATTGATTGGCATCTAGCGTCACGGGCTGCATATATACACATGCGAAGGACGGTCGCGAGTCCCGTTCAGCGACGTTTAATAGCGTGACGTGCGATCTAACGAAAAACGACAAGCTTTATTACACGCTAGAGGTGTAGCTACGATACGGAGGTCCATTGAACGCGCTTAAATACCGTCGTGGTCACAACAATCGTTGAGTCGCACGCGGCGTGAAAAAGAGCGCGGGGTATCGCAACGAGACGTGCTCGTCCTCTGTTGTCGCGAAAGGATCGCGCGTCGGTGTACGTACGTCGGAACTCGAGATTCGCCGGGTAGCCGGGCAACATTATTTCGGTCTCGAGCTTTTCGAGAGCTGTTTTGAACTTTACGAGCACGGCCATAAAAATCCTCGCGCTTGATAATTGTACAAGCGAAATTGTATACCGTTATCGCGCGGTGACCTGGCGTGCGCTGCGAGAACTTTTTAATCGCCGCGGCGCCCAGAAAGATCGTACTTCGAGTTGAGTCCTCCGACGGATTTAGGTATATCGATCGGAATGATTTACCCTAGTGCACGCGAGTGTAACTATACTCGTATACGTTTTGCGAGAGATCGCCGGAGGCGATGCGTTTCTTCGGAGGCGGAACTGCTGAGATTTTATGAGAGGTACTTCCGCGGACGAAGAAATTACTTTACCTATCTGGCGTCTAGAGAGAACTTCGTACGCGCGATGGTACTTTCCCGGCGAGATCGTCGCGAGTTATAGTTTTAAATGTAGGACGGTAATTTGACTTGATGCAGATTTATAGTGTGAACGACTTTCGTCGAAAAGAGAAATAAAAAAAATGAGAATTTGGTTTTTTATATTAAATAGTGACATGCTCGTTGCATTATTGTCACAAAGAGTGATCCCAGCGATAGGAGAGAGTGGTGTTGGCTGTAACGCGGGTTGACTGTAGCATTGACTGTAGCGGCATCATCTATTGACGAAAACTGAAATATATGCATCGTTTTATATTTTTACCTGCTGCAAGTTATCAATAAAAAAAATTAGAGGGCGTTCGCCAGTATACTCGTAAACTTCTCATACGTGTTTAATACGCATATGAATATCTACATAGATATTTATTATATGTATCAATAATAATTCTGTAATTAAATATTGTTTTAACATATCGTTTAAAAATTTTAATAATATATACTGAGTGTTAAAAATAATATCATAATTGCGAAAATTAATATTTTTCTATCATCACAGAATTAGTCGTATTGTATGATTCTGTTCCACTAGGGGTGAACTGCAAATTTACAATTACACAGAGGGAATTTTTTTAGTAAAAACTACTGCCAAACTCGTTAGAAAAATTACCGCAAAGTCTTATAACATTGGGTCCCTGCTGACATCTAATGCTGGTACGATAGGACTTTTTTTACTAGCCCCATAAAAATAAATTTTACATGTCGTTTTACAGTAAAATGTATGTAGGTGCTTATCAGCGAATATTTAAGGAAGACACCGCGCTCTGAAAACGGAGCTCGCAAAACGTTACAACATTCGATTGGTGAGAAAAGATCAGTTTTGAAGGTAGGGATGCATTTAGGCGGCGAAAAACACCCGTCGCACCGTATTTAATTTACTTTATTATTATCACGAATATCCGTAATTTTTTACGGGAAAGTTTAAAATTCGAGAAAATCCCAAATTACCCAGTTATGGCCGCTCTGTCTGTTGCCGCTTTCTCGCAATTCAATCCTCGATCTATTACTACGCGACCGTTCCTCCAATTTACTCTGATACACCTTTTTGGCAGGAGCCGGCAAACGTGCACTAGGGTAAGTCAGAGAAACGGTCGCACGGCTATAAGAAGGTGCACTTTGTGATTTTCCCGCATTCCTGCAATTACGAATATCGCGCGAATAATAAACTAATTTAAATCAAGCACGAATAATATAATAATTTTAACCAAAACTTGGTGTGACCCATGTCCCTTTTGTGAGAAATGTAGAAACTAACCGAGCAATCTACCATTGCAAAGTAACGATGGTCAATTCAGGTAGTATAGTGTCTGAACAGTATAACAGGAGACCTGGCAGTCTCACTCAATACATATAAGAGTAAGGTATAAGAGATATCTACGAATATAAAGGATATAATATAGTAAAACTCCGTTTATCCGAGGTATAGTTCAGGAGGAGCGTATCTCGAATAGCCGCGGGTAATACGGAGAAACATGCATTTCGTCTCCAACTACATATACGGTTGTTTTCCCAACACCATAGTCGGCCGTGACAGTACAGATCTTTTATCCTGTACTCTCTCTATAAAGTGACCAATTCTTACGTGTAAATTTTATCTCCAAACCAGACTTAAGGATTTTCATGAAATTTTCAGAACTACCATTTTCGGGTGCGACAAAACGATTTAGATAGCTCTCGACTTTTGAGAAACTCATTTAAGGATAAAATTTTCAAAACTTCCTAGGGTGAGAAAACGATTTAGCTAGGTCTCGACTTTTAGAAAACTCATTTACAGGGTCATTCGGTCGTCGTCCTTTGTTCGAGAGATGCGCGACAAGTATTGAAGGATTTTTTACTTTTACCAAGCTAAGTTCGGTCGATCAGGTACTAGGGATCTAATATACGTATAATCCCAGCTAGCAAAGTAGTTCTATAAATTTAGAGTAATAGGAGTTTTATATTCTGTTAATGTTTTATAGTTGTATCTAGAACACTGAATTGTTGCATTAATGTGGCACTGAGACTATTTTGCCTTCAGAAATTGAGTTGTTTTTTAAATTTGTTGCAAGAACGTTCTTAGAGCATAATTTATAGAGCATTTACAAGATAACTGCTAATGTAGCCCTATAAGTGTGTGCAGTAACACAATTTTACAGCAACGGTGCTTATAGAATCAAATTACTGTAAAACCGATGCTAAACAGTGCCTTATAGAATTATACCATCTCCTGTGATACACCTTATAGTTTCTTTATAGAACTATTGTGTAAGGGGTTGCTAAGTTACAATTCTGCTGCGGACAACAAATTACAAATACGGAAGCTGCTATCGAACTTAAGAGAAAAAACTCTTTAAGGTAGTTATACCGAATAATAATACAGTTGTTATAAAATCATTATAGAATAAATAAGTATTAATACAATCCTTTTTGTTCCATAAAAAAATGCTATAGAACTACCATACCATAATCATACTTTATTTGACGCCATGTTACAAAATAAACTTATACGCTTATAATAAACATGTCCGCTTATTTGTCATGATAATATCTACACGCGTCTTTTTAGGCATATGTCCATAATAGTGGAGTATTGCAACGAGATAATTAGATCATCATCATTAGTCATCATCGTCATTAGTAGTGTATATGTGTACTTGTAAAAACTTAGTGGATCATCTTTAACCCAAATACAATATTTGTGAGCCGTAGCGGAACTCGATCGGATCAGTCGTCTAAGGGGTTACATCCAGACAGAATTTTCGAAAAAATCGGTTTTTCGTTTTTAACGGATTCTTAAAGTATAACTTTTCAAAAATATTCTCTGCAAATTTCAAGTCGATCCGTTCAAAATTGAGCGAGTCACGGCTGTTTTTACAGTTACGTTCTGCGAGCCGCGCGACGCAAGTATAACGGAGTTAACTCGAAACGGCTTTTTCAAAATCGGTGACCACGATATCTCGAAAATGAGTTGACCGATATACTTGAAATTTTGCATAGTTTTTTTATATATCAAAAGGCAGTTCTTAATCGAAGGATTTTTTTTTCGATGCATACTTTTTTTTATATGAAGGAAAATGAAGTGATTTTTTCACCGAAATCTACCTAGACTTTTACTTTCGATCGCCGACTATTTCTTCAAAAATTAATATTTTATCAAATCCTTTGATTAAGGACTAGATAATACGATACAAAAACGTAATTTATTTGGTTTTTTGATGTCAGATCAACAGCGGTCCGGGAAATACATTATATCTGCTACATCTGTGAATTTTTTCCAATAAAAAAATTATGAAACATAGTAAGATATACCCTTTACTGTGAAAAAGAACAGTTCGAAACCTGCAATCATTTTCCCAAAAAATATTCACAAAACACGCCTTTTTTCGGCCGCCAACTAGATGTAACCCCTTAACCGCTGATTATTGAATTGTAATACAGTCGACACTCGATAGTGGGCGCCTTCCCCTGCATTACAGAAAAGGCTTTCCCCGACTCTAAACAAAAGGTAAGGATTTATTCTCTGTGTCTCGATTGTGGGCATCCAGCAGTCAATAAAATTCTTCGAGTTTCACGACGAATTATGTATGTAGGTATGCATGTATTCTGCTCGCTTCTGCTCGCCGCGTCCGCGTCCACAATCGAGGGAACAGATGTAAACACGGATATCTCAGAGGTATACGCAACAACGTACTCGCGCGCATACCTATATATAATGGGGGTACAATATTTCCTGAAATTTTATTCCCCTCACCGCCTTTTCGGCGCCCACTTTTGAGTATCGACTGTATTACAGTTCAATAATAAATTAAAATATTGTACTGTATAGTCGTACAGTATGTTTTATTTGACATTTTAGGTATAATAAAGGTGGGTATAACAAAGTGTGTTTAATTTAGACATTTTGGTATAATAAATACAGCTATACGAATTGTTATAAGAGTCATACTGGTATCGATGTATTTCGTATACCGTAAAGTTATTTCGTCATTTAGCCTTAAAGCAAAGTTATATTAGCTGTACGTGTGTACAGCTGTGTAGCCTAGAAATTTCTTTCAGTGTATCGAACGTGATCTGTCTAATCGGGATTTCATCCAACTGAGGTCTCACTATTTAAAATTCTGTCTAATAATAAATTGTAGGAACTGTTTAATCGGAAACCTACATATCTCATTGATGTAATGTTTATCTGAAATCTTGTCTATTCAGTTCTTATTCCATGAATGCGCGTAGAAAATTATTCACGGAGAAAAAAGAACTGTACGAATTACAGTTTGACCAGGGAACTTTACAACATTACACAGTAATTAGGTATTTTACCTGGGGAACCAATAGAAATTCCTATGCAAACAGATATTATATCTGGTTAAACTAGTATCTGTACAGTCGTAAACAGTAAATAGAATTGTGTCCTCTGTAGAAATTCTTGAAAATAAACTCGAATCTCAGCGCCACTGAATGAAACACTAAAGATTGCTGGTTTCTTTTTTCCCATGTTGTTTGGACTCTTACACTGATTTTTTTCAGAACTGCGCCACGGTCGTACAACATCCATACGTAGTACGCATTGCGCGGTATCATGAGTAAAACAGGGGAGAGTGACTATCGGTTTTAGCTTTAGGAGTGTCACGCTCCTGGCGCGTGCAAGCCCACCCACAATCAAGGAAAGTACCGAGCTTGGCGTGTATATGCACTATGCCGTTAACGCTTGCTTGCCAAACGCGACGCTTTTCTCGAACTGAAACCATACGCCTATGCTTGCTTTAACTCTGCACAAACACAGTTGAAATCTGTTTTATCCCAGCTAGTCGCGAGAAAGCAATGGACATTGCGTAACGAACGTAACCAAATTTTAAATGGGAATCTTGATGTGGACGTTGAGCTTTCAAAGCTAACGTCAATTAAAAAAAACAATAAGCCCATTATAAACGACAGATTCCAAGCTTCCGATTGACCGGTGACTAAAATTTGTACGATAACAGCGGTCAACAACAAAAAAGTTTTTTACTGCGTTTTGATTTCTATAACAATCTTCTGTTTCTCTATATCGAAAAATAATAAAAATCATTCATTTATTTTTGAAAAAGTTTGATGAGCGAGAAGACAGCAAGTGTCATTTCACTTATGTGGTCAGTGTGCATGTCAGGGCATGTATACTTGTAGCGATATAACGTATTTTACACATTAGGAGTACAAATAAGTTTCCGCCGTTTTCTATCAAAAATTAGGAATTTCCACGGCTACTCAACGCTTGTGAAAGAAATTCTTGGAACAGCTTTAAAGCTGTGGTCCATGGTTTTCTTGGAAACAACAGAGCAGATAATTACAAAAGACTCATCTTAAATATGCTTCGTAACTTTCAACGCATGGGTTGCAGAATGTCCCTTAAAGTACATATGGGGCATTCTGTGTCAAGACAGCCACTTTTTTCACGAGGGTCTCAAAAAATCTGATTTTTATTTACATAGTCATACTTGATGAAAAAACATTACCTGAATTTTTTTCGATTTTTTTCACGCGCCGTTAATGTATACATCGATTTGAAAAATAAATTTTAATTTTAAAGTTTCAAGTGTAGGTACTATTAATGGCATAAACAACTTTGCATGCATGACAATTTTTGTTTTTTCTCAATTTTTCAAAAAAAAATGTCAAAATTTTTAAGTGACATTAAAAGGCATTTTCTTACAAAAAAGTGAAAAAAACACCAGAAAATATTTATTTCGCCAATGCGACAGTCTCGATTTTTCTTAAAAAAATTCAGTATATTTCAAATCAATAAAAACTAGAAAAAAATTTGGCAGTGGGAGGGCTATTTCTTCATGAAGAAAAAAATCTTTTTGTGTTTTTGCCTGTTAAAAATGTTTGTTTAAATCAGAAAATGTTCTATGCATAGATGCATAGAAGGATAAAGAACATTTTCTAATTAAAAAAAAAATTTTAAGAGAAAAAAAAAACAGATTTTTTTTTCTTCATGAAGAAATTGCCCCCACTACCAAATTGTTTTCTACGCAGTTTTTATTGATTTCAAATGTACTGAATTTTTTTTAAGAAAATTCGAGACTGTCGCATTGGCGAAATAAATATTTTCTGGTGTTTTTTTCACTTTTTTGTAAGAAAATGCCTTTTAATATCACTTAAAAGTTTTGATATATATTTTTTTTTTTGGAAAATTGAGAAAAAAACAAAAATGTCCATGTATACAAAGTTGTTTATGCCATTAATAGTACACTTGAAACTTTTAAGTTAAAATTTTTTTTAATCGATGTATACCACTAACGGCGCGTGAAAAAAACCTAAACAAATTCAGGTAATGTTTTTCATCAAGTATGACTATGTAAATGAAAATCAGTTTTTTTTAGACATTCATGAAAAAAAGTGGCTGTCTTGACACAGAATGCCCCATATGCTACATGCTCACTTGAATCAGTTTAACGATAGCATGGGTGCCTATTCGGAAGAACAAGGTGAACGCGTTTTCATCAGGATGTGATGAACTTTGAACGCCGTTATCAAGGGCAACATAATGAGAATATGATGGAAGATTATATTTGGGGTATAATACGAGAAAGTTCATTCAATCACAGAAGTAATACGATAAATATTCATTTCTAAACTTTCCTATGTATTCTGTTGCACTACTAGTTTGCACACTACTAGCTTTTATATCTTTTCTTTTTTGTAAATAAATGTGATTCCAATCCAAAAAATAAAAGTTTGTTTTATTTTTACATGCAATGAACATGTGAAAATAGGATCATTTTTTTAAATGTGTATAATTTCATTGTGATTGCTACAAAAGCAAACTTTTTCGGATGAAACTATTTTTTCTGTATTTACTTATGTGCAAGAAACAAACATCAGCTATGCAGAACCCAGATTCAAAATTCCTGTTGACCGGTGTAATTAGTTACACGATGATGGATGTTCAAAATTGCGGATACTGTTTTTGCTTTGGCACTGAATAACTTAGTTTAAAAAAAATCGTAGAATGTTTTGCAACGAAGCAATTTAAAGCAGAAAAACTGAATTTTACAACGGAATAAATAAAACTTAGCTATAATTTTCTTTGTACCCCGTGCTTTGTCAAATTTGAATTTAAGTTGCTTCACTTGTCGGCTATCGCTTTTCAATGAAATACTTTTAGAAGCTATAATTAAGATTTTGGAAATCTGGAAAGATTCTGAAAGCTGAAACTTTAACCTTCAAAACACTTCTCTGTCAAAACGAAATTGTATAATTTTAAACAAAGTTATAGCTAGTTGAAAACGGTCTTTTCATGGAATAAAAGTGACCCCTTAATTCTTTTGCGGAGTTTATTTACGCTATTCAAATTATCCAAATACTATAGTATCCGAATCTGCAGCGATGTGGCGCTTACCACTGCGGGGAAGTTACTCGATACAGCAGATACTCATCCTCTCCTACGTTCACAGCAGGATTTGACGCAAGATTAGCTTCGTCGCTGCTTGTTGCTCGTTGCTTGTTGATCGTATAATCCCTGAAACAATCGTAAAGCATTTGCGATCTATAGCCGCAGTTCTTGCTTGAAAATATCAGAGGACACCAACCATTGTTATTTTGCCGATAGGTGCGTAACCAGAACCTTAATTCTATTATATAAAAGTTTTATTAATTTTACAATATTCAGTTACAACGTAGTATATAGGTACCGAGTTGCGTATCTTACATCGAAAAGTTGATCAGTTTAGCAAAGGTTGCTCCTATTTACGAGTCCCTCAACTTTTCAATTACCAACTCGCGTCGCTTACTTTGCATTTTGACAAGGGAGATGCTCCTATTAAAAATGTCTCAACTTTTCAATTATCAACTCACGTTGCTTGCTTAATATTTTAACAAGGGTTGCTCTTATTACGAATTCTTCAACTTTTCGATTAAAAACTTGCGTTGCTAACTCTGCTGTCATTGCAGATTATATTCGATATAAATACATCGATGAGTATGACCTCGTCCTCGGAATTTGGAATAATTGCGATTGCCACTTTCGCGTGGATCGCGTTGACGTCAGAATACGGACAAAAGCGTAACCATAACGCATGCTGTTAGTTGTAATATACCCGCAAGAGCAAGATAATTAATATGCCATCGTTACCTACGCTTATTCCTATAGGATTAACTAGAACAGCACGCAAGCTCATGCGATAATTCGTAACACCGAAGTCGACACGCATCGAGTGTCGGATCGCCGCTATCCTTCCACGTGTCAGCAGTTTATCGATGACACCTCATTATAACCCCTGAAAGTAGGGGATGCGTGTTGAGGGACTCTCGCGTGCACACGAGACGAATTCTCGCCACACCTCTCTATTGATAAATAGTGCTTATTAGGGCGTTACGTTTGTCGATTCTACGCCCCGGTACGTTTCAGCCGATCCCTTGGCCGTTTCTTACCCGCATGGGTTTCTAAGGGGAAGCGATACACAAGTATGTATGTACATGCTTACGAAGTGACGAACGGTCGACGTAGCTTTCAGATTTTCGCGTGAGTTCCGACACGGGAGCGTCGAGTCCTCCCTGTGCAGGTTTACGTCGAAATTGGCCCAGTTACGACTTCATTTCATACGTCACGCAGATGTACGCGTATAGGTAGGGTAAAGTCGGGAGAGATGGCGCAGCGGGTGAGACGGCTCTGTCAAATAATTTCTTTGGCTGTGTGGCAACATTAACTCAGTTGGTGACACAGATGATTAGTACGCATGTGCAGTAAGTGTGTGTTACCGAACGGCTGTTTTTCTCATCAAAAGGTAAAATAAATACAGTCAACTCTTGTTAAGGCTAAATGTACACCCGTGCTCACGGAATCTGTCGCTGGTGACTTTTTTTAAACCTTATTTTTAAACGTACTAACCAGTGAACAATTAATTCTCATGCCCTCATTAGCTACGGTGACGTCTACTCTCGTTAATGAAAGCACGAGGATTGATTAATCATTGGTTAGTACGTTTAAAAATAACATTTAAAAAAAGTCACCAGCGACAGATTCCGTGAGCCCGGGTGTACCGTGTTTGGTTCAAAATTTTGCCACCACGTGGCAGCACCAAAATGAGCGAATTTTACTTGACAATTTTCTCCCAAACGAACGGTTCATTTTTTAATCTGTAAACGGATTCTTGACTGTTTTCAATGTAGAATTTAATGAAATTGGTTATTAAAATTTTAAGTTGAAAAATTTTACAAAAAAATGCTTAAAAAACGCCAAAACTGTACTTTTGTAAAAAAAATAGGGTTATAGAGACAAACAAGAAGTCTAACTGATAATTGCTGCGGATTCGAATTTTGATTCTACCCAAAAACGTGATCGTAATCAGTAATTTCTGTATTCAACCGAGCGCTGGCGTGGCGAGCGAAGCGGGGCGGGGCGAGCTTGCTTTCCACGCTCTCGCGGTCGGCGTTCCTGGACGTGTCTCCGCAAGAGTGTATGTAGTAGGTGCCGGCTTGAAAAAGAGCGCGAAGCATGAGACAGAGCGTGGCTACAGAGTGGGGCAGGTTCAGGAGAAATAAAACGGTGTAGTCTCGCTTTACTAATAGTCCAGTCAAATTTCTGTTCAAATCGAAAATTGAGACATAATGGTGAAAACTTGGCAAAAGTTATATTTTGATGTTATTAATAGAGGGAATATATTAAAAGAAGTATCACCCCCCGGCGAAGGGTGTACAAAATGTATTTATTGTTGAAAAATCGGTTCTTCGCTAATATTTTGAAAAATACGTGATCCATTGAAAAACAGTTACGACAAAAGTTGCATATAATAAAATTATCTACAAAAAAGGTTATACACTTTTTAGCCTATCTTCAACCCCTAAGAAGCTAGGACCTCCAGATGAGTTTGAATGTTCAAATATTCACAACAAATCCAAAAATGAAGATTTTTACAATCTTTTTTTTGTAACCCGTTTAGAAAGATCTCATCATTTTTCCTAGCGAAACCAAATTTAGTTTTTCATTGTTGTTTACACATGATTGATTTTTAAAGTTTTCAATGCTTGAATTTACATAGAAATTCGCAATGAAAAATTTTTTTAATTATACCATCATTTATTTTGGATTGTTTCTGAAAAAAGAAGATAGATGGCAATTCAATATATCTTGCCTGGTTTGCAAGATATGCTAAATTGAATATGAAGGGTACAGGGGTAAAAGAGGGAATGTCAAAAAAAAACAAATTTACAGGACAGCAAATTTGCGCGCGGACATCCCCTCTATTTGCATGTTATGCTAAAATTTTAAACGTCTGTATCTCTTGACTGTACCTTTATTGCTTGTAATCCTTTGCCAGCTGAAAGAATGCGAAATTTTCAACTAGATGGTGTAGAAATGACGAATTGGCTAAATTGTGACATTTTCCCCATTTTACCCCTGTACCCTTTCTATAGTGTCGCACCGTTTTCACTCTCGTCGCTCTGACGTTTGTGTGCGAGCGCTGCTGCAGTTGTCTGCGAGTGTCAGTGAGATAGGGGGGCCTTTCTCGAGTCACTCGCATATTAGCTTCTTTCCAGCGCCTCCTAGGAAAACGGTTCTAATTGTCAAAAAATTATTCAGTAAAATTTTCATGTCAATAAATCAAAACAACAGTTTAATATATTAATATGATTTCAAATATGTACTACTGGATTCAAAGAAATATGATTTTCATAATTCCCATCGTTGTCGATATCTTCATTATCTTCGTCACTGCTAGGTACTCCAGTCCGTGGCTTGATCGTTGTCAATATTGCCTTCTCCGCCAGTTTCTGTATTAATGTAATATAATTATGAATAGTCACAAATTTATGTAAGTATAATAATTTGACATAATAATTACATAGGTGATAGAGTTTGTAGAGAATCACTGACATAATTTAGTAGCTGATCCCCTTCAAACCATTTAAAATGGTATTGGCCATATTGACAACGATCAAGCCACGGACTGGAGTACCAGTGACGAAGATAATGAAGAAAATCATTACATATTTCTTTGAATCCAGTAATACATATTTGAAATCATATCAAAACAATATTGATTAATTTATTCAATTTTTGTTTCATTGATTTCTTGATATGAACATTGTACTGAATAATTTGTTGAAAATTTATTTTTTAGTCATATTTAATTGTATATAATGAAATTTTCCGATAAATCCAAAAAAACACTGTTCAACATATCATAACTGAGTAAATGAAAGATGCGCAGCAATAGATCGAATCGCTCATTATTCATTTGCACCCGCTTGCATATACTTATGTCGGGGATCTTTCTTAGCTCTATTGGGACATACACAGAGAAACTTACAGCCTTTATAAAATAACGAAGGTCTGGCCGTCGCGGGCTCTTGGGCCAAGTATTTCACACTCTCGCGGTCGGCCTGCCTCGACGTATCTCGTGTCGGCATTGGAAAGACCGCGAAGCATGAGACAGAGCGTAGCGCGAGTGAGGCAAGTTCAGGAGAAATGAAACGAGCCCCTCGACCGCGCGTGCTCAAATTTCAGGAGCCTCGCAGGAGGGCATGGAAACACTGTGCGGCGGTGTTTGTTTATGCGTCGAAGAAACTATTGGGGTCCACCCCTAACACGCAGTCTGAGATGTCCCTTATATTAGTGTATACTCCCGCCTCGCTCCCGAGGATCTACGGGGGGGAGCGCCATGAAGCGGTGCGGGGGGGTCGGCGAGCGTAGCGTAGCAAAAATTACTGATTAGGATAGAGATACTGATTGTTGCAGAATTTCCGACACGGTTTTGATTTCGCATTGAACGGGTATATGTCTGTATAAGTGACTATTTTTGAAAAAGTGACCTTTTCAGTTTTTTTCTTTTAGAAGAATGTTTATAATAAACTGTAATTTCTTATAAACCAATTGAAGATAGAAGAATACGGTGTACGGATGAAGAGCACGTAGCAACGGCTTCCCTCTTTTACCCCTGTACCCTTCATATATTGTCGCACCGGTCTCACTCTCGTCGCCCTGACGTTTGTGTGTGCGTGCTGCTGCAGTTGTTGCGAGTGTCAGTGAGACAGAGGGTTGCTGTCGACGTTTCGAAGTAACTGTTCCGTTGCAAGGGTTTCGTAGTAATGCGACCATGAATACCTCGCCAACCTACGAGCCCAGGCAGTATGCATTATTTTATTTGCATTAGCTTTTTTCCAGCGCCTCCTCAGTAAACGGTTCTACTTTTGGTTGATCAACAAAATTGATTCAATTTCATTGAACAGTGCTTTGAGTGAACAAATATGTATAAGTAAAAGGTACATAAGTGTACGAAGGAACGTTTAATTAATTTTTCATTTGCAAGCACCGTGCCACGTTAGCTAACATGGAAATAATCCCCTCCTATTAAGAAACAATGGATTAATTCCATGTTATCTAACGCGAAATTAAATGTGCACGGTATTAGAAAATAAAAAGTTAATAAATAATCAATGTCTCTTCTACGCCTTCGTATTAGTATACTCCCGCCTCGCTCCCGAGGATCTACGGGGTGGAGCATCACGAAGCGGCATGGGAGAGTTGGCGAGCGTAGCGAGCAGAGGGCGGAGCCCCCTACTCTGTTAAAAATTACTAATTACGATGGAGATACTGCTTGCTGCAGAATTCCCGACACGGTTTTGAATTCACATTGAACGGATATATGTCTCTATAAGTGGCTTTTTTGAAAAAGTGAATTTTTCAGTTTTTTTCTTTTAGAAGTATGTTTATAATAAACTGTAATTTTTTATAAACCAATTTCATTAAATTCGATACATGAACAATTAATAAATCCGTTTTCAGAATGAACATATGTGCAGCCGTTTCCGAATAAATTACCAAGTAAATTTTGCCCTAACAGTGCAGCCATCTATTGAAAAAATTTCATACTATTTGTCGGGGAAATTTAGCCTTAAAAGGCCGCTCGTTATAAGGCCGCTTCGCTGGAGTGCCGCCCCCACCACTGCGCTCGAAAAACGTTTCTATTTTACTCTCGTTATAAGGCCGCTCGTTATTAGTCCGGCGTCACCTCTACCACAGCACTCTAAACGTTTTTGAATGAAACGCCCGCTAATAAACCGGACGAAAAATTAACTTTTTTAAATTTTTTCAAATAATTCAATGTTTTCAATTAAAAAATTTAATTCTCTTACGTTCTGCATATTCATTAAGGCACGGAACGGCACGGAACGTGTTAAAATCTGCTTCCTCAAGATAGTTTTAGAACGTTTTATTTTATTTCTTAATTTGGGTCAAAGAAGGACCCCAGGGCCAAAGTAGCCCGCATTGACGGTAATATTTTTGTATTAGAACTTTTTTGTCACAGCAATCAAAAATGACAAAAATGATGCAATAACGTTGACCGGTAAATTTTCTAACCTCTAATTTCTCACCTGATGCGTGAACATTGAATGTGATTCACATTTGGTGGCACTTCTGCGATTCCAGGCTTGCCGCGAACGCCAAATACGAAAATTCGTAGCGGACTCTTATCGAGCGAAACGAAAGTAAGAAATCGTTTGAGGGGAGTGACGCAAGGAGTGGGGGAAGACCATTTCTCAGAATGCGCCTCTCCTACAGCCCCTGCACCGGCCTCTTAACGAGAGTTGACTGTATAACTGTATATTGTACCCCACAAAAACAGATTCTCTGTAAAAAAAAGGCGGCATGTTCATTCAGTGCTAACAAAAATTGATACCTACGTAAAATACTCTCCAAAAAAGATTTGAAATCAATTAAGATCGCCATGTTCCAGATTTATATATAAAAAGTAAAAGGCATCATTTGAAAGGAAAATTATTGTAAATCAAGTTACTAAAAAATTCGACTAAAGAATTTATAAAAAAAATTGTAATAAAAAAGAACTTGCCGCGTTTAAGTTTTCATCTTTTGTCCACTATACCGAATAATTGGTAGTGCTTGGACGGTGCTAGAGTAATTCATAAATTGCACTGCCGAAGTCAAATTCAGAGAAATTCAAAAGGCCCCCGCCTGATTGGTTTCCCGTGCGACATTCGGTATACTGGTGGTATCATATAAGAGTGTATGAATTTATTTAAAATCTCATAAGTGCATAAACATCGAGTATAATTCTGTCTGAATTTTTTATTTTGAAGGAAAAAAACGCGGCAAGTTCTTTGTTATTAGTTTTTTTTATAAATTCTTTAGTCGAATTTTTTAGTAACTTGATTTACAATAATTTTCCTTTCAAATGATGCCTTTTACTTTTTATATATAAATCTGGAACATGGCGATCTTAATTGATTTCAAATCTTTTTTGGAGAGTATTTTACGTAGGTATCAATTTTTGTTAGCACTGAATGAACATGCCGCCTTTTTTACAGAGAATCTGTTTTTGTAGGGGGATTTCATTACTTTTTGGAATTTATTCATGAGGAGAATACGTACATGTAGAAGAATAGCTTTCTATTACCACAAAATTAAAGTCTCACATTTTATACCGATACGAGCCAATTAATTATAACCACTTACTTACTTTTGATTTATTCTCGTGATATTTTGAAAGGGATTTATAGACTAGAGAAGCCCTTATATTTTTCACTTTGCCTTAGTATTTTGGAGAAATAAAACATATACCGCTTTCGAATTTACAGGCCATTGGATTTTTCTTATATTTTGGTCGTCTACAGAAATCCATGAAGACGTTTTACCTTCAACTCTCTAAGTATACTCTTCCAATGACCATGACGAATTTTTTCATCACATGTAAAGATACCACTTATGACAGTATATATGTTGTTACATATATTAACTCGAGACGTTGGAATAGTTTTAAGAAATCCTTTTGCATGCACCGCTGAAATTTCGCCCTTAGTCATAAATAAATTTAATGTAATTATTACTACATCATTTACAGCTTCGATGCTGACCTTACGACTCATTTCAATCCGAGTAGAACATTCATTGCAAATATCATCATAAGCATGCCAATGCGAATAAAAATCATCTATTAACTGTTGCAGATCAAGTATTCCGTTGTGGTGGGGGTCCTGATTGGTATACTCGCAAAGATGCATATACGTTTCTTAGCGAGTAGACCAATCAGGACCCCCGCCGCAACGGAATACTTGAACCTGATTGGCTCTTCGCTGAGTTGCGTGCACGCAAAGATACGAGTGACTCGAGAAAGGCCCCCCTGATTTCCCGGTAGCTGTAAAATCATGCATGTAACCTCGAAATCAAGTGTACAAGTGTTAAGATAATTATTCGGGTTCCTTCGGTGAGTTTCCCCAAGTGTTTAAAGTAGTTACTCCATTATTGTAATCCAATTTTATTGTATCCCTTATTTTTTCTTTATCGATATAGTCCCTCTTTCGTATTATACTATTCCACAAGTTCGAATTTATATACCGACCTGTCAAACGTGAAGTGTACATGTACCTCACTTTTATCTCATTAAGTATTACTGCAGACTCTGACATGTCATCTCGTACAGGTGCAACCGAAGAGGACCTAGCTCGTGTCCTGTCCGTAAAAAGATGACTCGATGGACATCGGAGAATATCAGACTTGTCACCGAGCGCCTGTTACCCACGGTAAATTTATTGCAATATGTGCTTTTCGTTTCAATTATTCCTGCTTTAAATAACTTTCACTTCTTTCAAAGTATTTACCCTTGTACAAACTGTTCATCGTAGGGGGCAGCAATCAATGATTGTGACTAATCGTAGACAAATTATTCCTGCGATGATATTCTAGTTGCAAAGCATACACTAGCAAGTCAGCTTACAGCATCCGATGTTTAGTATCAACTTTACCTCTTTTGGAACACCCATCACCTGAGCATAATCACGATTACGTTAATGTTAATCGCAGAATAGACCGTGAACTCGGGCACATTATCGCAGTGGTAGTTCGGTACACCGAATTGCTTTTTAGTTTTAATAGACGAACTTGTCTACGACGAGTCGCTATTATCAATCGCTGCCACCTACCACAAACAGTTCAAAAAAGGTTATTAGCTTGAAAGAAGTAAAAGTTATTTAACGCTGGAATAGTTGAAAGGAGAAACGCGTATTGCAATTAATGTACCGTGGGATATAGGCGCTCGGTGACAAGTCTGACATTCTCCAATGTCCATCGAGTCATCTATTTGTGGACAGGACACGAGCTAGATCCTCTTCGGTTGCACCTGTACGAGATGACAAGTCAAAAAATCATGAGTCTTCATGAAAATCTTCTTACCTACTCGTTCTGCAGTAATACTTAATGAAATAAAAGTAAGGTACATGTACACTTCACGTTTGACAGGTCGGTATATAAATTCGAACTTAGGATAGTATAATACGAAAGAGGAAATATATATCGATAAAGAAAAAATAATAATAAAGTAGTTACTACATTACTGTAATCCAATTCCATTGTATCCCTTATTTTTCTGCCGCGACTGATTGTTGATAGTGAATAAAAATTTAATTTATTGGCTGATCCATCCACTATCAACAATTAAAGTCGTGGCAGAAAAATAAGGGATACAATGGAATTGGATTACAATAATGGAGTAACAACTTTATTATTATTTTTTCTTTATTTATATATTTCCTCTTTCGTATTATACTATCACAAGTTCAAATTTATATACCGACCTGTCAAGCGTGAAATGTACATGTACCTCACTTTTGTTTCATCTCTTCTTCGCCTCTGGTATAATCATTTACATCCCACAAAGCACGTTTTTGCAAGTAACTTTTCTGTAACATTCCTGCGATATTTTGCAATATTCGTGAATACTACCGTATGTTAGAAATATATATTTCTTGATAAATTCGCGAATGTTGCAAAATATCATAGAAACATTTCGGAATCATTACATCGAAAGATTTCCTCGATAAGATTGTACTCGTCAGAGCTGAATTATATGGGGTTTTTATACTTATTTTAGGAAGTCCCAGAAGAATACAGATGCAGCATCTATAATATAGATCTGTGCTAGAAAGAATAAGGAATAACCTTCGACGAGCATTCGGGCTGTGGCAACAGAGGTTAGAATCAGCAGATCATGGTAGGGAGGATATTGAAGGATGAACGCACGTCCATTTACTCGAGGCAGCAGATCTAACCCACCGAATAAACTAATGCAGCTGGTTCTTGGAACAACAAGTGGACGATCCCACGTTCAAAAGAAACCCCCTCGGGTTCGCACATGATTTGGAGTCCTTCTGGGTGGAATTCAATAGCAGTACGTTTATTTCTGTAGCAAATTATAAATAACACAATTATATTCAGTATTTCACTATTTAAAATATACCAAACTTACTCTACATAGAAATTAAGAAACTATATTAATCTGAGTTAACTAATTCTATAGATAATAATGACAGAATTACTAAAAGTGATATATTTTATCTTTCGTATTATACTATCACAAGTTCAAATTTATATACCGACCTGTTAAAAGTGAAGTGTACATGTACCTCACTTCTATTTCATCTTTTCTTCAACTCTGGTGTAACGAACGTCAATGAGGAATCACTGATATCGATTAGGGTTCGAGGGTTATTCCTCATTCTTTCTAGGACAGAGCATCGATATTTTGCTGCACCTGTATTTCTCTGGGACTTCCTAAAATAATTATAAAAACCCTACATAATTCAGCCCTGACAAGTACAATCTTATCGAGCTGTACCTTATCGAGGAGATCTTTCGACGTAATGAGACTGAAACGTTTCTATGATGTTTCGCAACATTCTCGAATTTATCGAGAAATATATATTTCTAACATACGGTAGTGTTCACGATTATTGTAAAATATTGCAGAAATATTACAGAAAAGTTATGATATTTTGTAATTTCTATCGTTACACTAGAGGCGAAGAAGAGATGAAATAGAAGTGAGGTACATGTACACTTCACGTTTGACAGGTCGGTATATAAATTGGAACTTGTGATAGTATAATACTACCCGAGTCGAAATTTTCAACCTACAGAAAGCCTAGAATAACCTAAACAAAGCCCAATTAAAACATCCAAAGCCTAAACTACATATCAAGACCTATTTAAAGCCTAGAATAACCTAAACAAAACCCAATTAAAACATCCAAAGCCTAAACTACATGTCTTGACCTATTTAAAGCCTAAATAACCTAAACAAAACCAATTCAAAACCTCCAGCTCCTATTCTTGCGATATTTATTGAGTATTAGGTTTCTTTGGTTTTAATAAGGTACTGTTAATATTAATTTCTTTTATATACAGGAATAAATAAATTAATAAACATTTCGTGATTAATAATGTTAAATATATAACATTTTATTCCAACTCAGCATTATTTAAAGGAATAGCGATGTATTCCTCATTATTACAATTCATATATACACAGGTAGTAAGAATGTCATCGATTGAAATGATTTTCATTACATTTGTAGATTTAACAACGTGAAGAAAGGCATTTGTGTCATATACATATTGATCACCGCGAGTGTGAAGAATATAATCGGTGATGATTTCTCGCAGTATTGCATAATGTCTGTAGTTGTTACAATTACATACAGCACGTTGGCAATCACATTCCGAAATTTTTATAAAAGAAAGAAGATTACCGAATTTCATGGAATTGTTAGCTGATTTCATATGTTATATGTTCTGTCACATGTGCCGATCTTTCAAATGTCAAAACTTAATATAGGTTATGTTACTTGCTTCATACAGGTTATGCCTACCACTGTCTGCCTAGCAGACAATAATTTTATAATTAATCAGGAATTACTCCTATCGCGTTTGGAAACAGTTTGGGGATATTTAGGAAATTAGTTTCAGTTTTTGGGAAACGTTAATTAATATACCTAGATAGCAAATATTAATTAGAAATTGTCAAATTACAGACGAATCAATTGGAAATCATTTGGGGAATTGAACCCTATTGTTAATTTCATTTGGGAAATAATACTTATGTAATTAATAATTAATTATCGTTCCACAGTGAAAACTGTTTTATCAATATATGATAAATACGTTGACGGTTATCGACCGTTAGACATTACAACCTTCGACTCGGATTCTGTCGCTGGTGACTTTTTAAATGTTACTTTTAAATGTACTAACCATTGATTAATCAATCCTCATGCTTTCATTAATGAGGATAGACACCACCGTAGAGCTAATGAGGGCATGAGAATTAATTGTTCATTGGCTTGTATGTTTAAAAATGATACTTTAGAAAGTCACCAGCGACAGAATCCGAGTCCCTATACAAGGAAGAGTCACATGTTTGAATACGATGGCTCACACGTCGGCCATCTTGTATACGCTTGTTGCGCATCGGTGGTGGCGCCGCCTTACTCGCCTGGTGAGCAAAAAGTGCCGTACTGGGTTACACGGCACGGGGTGTACGACTATACGTGTGGTCACATGCACACTTAGATTTGCCTGTATAAGCACAAGCCGGAAGGCCTGATTGGTTGACAGTGTAACCCATTTGTGCCAATCTTGGCCACTACGCGGCGCTTTCGGCGCACTTTCGAGATACGCAACAGGCGTATAGTTATTTGCTTCAGGTAAATTAGTGGTGCGCGTTTCCGATAAAAAAATTAGTGCAAGAAAGTAAAAATAATGGCTAAAGGACGAAAAAAGAAATTCGCATTAGTTTGGTGGGCCAATTGTGGATCGACAAGTGTTGTGGATTGGGCATCTATCCCAGGAAATCGAGAAATAGGAAGTACGGTTAACCTCCTATGGAAAACAGCTGAAGGGAAAACAATGCGATTGCCAGCTAAAATACTCGCAATTGGCAGTAAGTATTACACTTGTATATTATGATTCGTAAAATAAAAAAACGAGCTCAGTTTTCAATCTTTTTGTTCTTTCTTATTCACATTTCTAACATCATGTGAATATAATTAAAATTGTATTTCAAAAAGTTCATTCATTCTAAATATTTGGCACATCTATTTTATGCTTCATCATTATCAATTTTATTGTTGATATTTATCATGTCCTAATCACATGTTTCTTTCACTTGAAAAAGACGAGCTGAACCAAATGATTGTAACATCATCTGGAGAATTGCACGACCCGGCAAAGAAGATATTCTCTACCAGTGTCTTGCATGAAAAAAAAAAGAGAAAGCTCAAGAGTCGAGAGTATTGAGCAATATTAAAAAATTGCATCAGAACGATTTATCTAAACGGATTTTACAGGAGAAACCAATTTACAGCAATTTTTTAAATTCATCTTTGCCAAGTGTCTACAGTGACAAGTGGTGAATATGAGACTTCATGTTCCACGGAAAATGTCATGCCTACAAACTCAGCGACCGATATAATACACCATACGTCACCTCAAAATTTCAATAGTGATCATGGCAATGTCATATATTATGATTCATTTGGTAATGTGATGCATTTGAGTAGCTTGGAGCCAACAATAATAGCTCCCATGTGTACAACGAAGTCTAAGAGCTCAACAGAAGAACGGAGCTCATACGAATTACTCAATATGGATTCCAATAGAAGTAACGAGTATCTTCTAGATTTGACTGACGATAAAGGACGATTAATTTCACAAAATAAGCTGCCCTGTGTGCCAGATGCTTATAACAATAATGCGGTAAGACAAAATGACGAATCGGATCCTCCCTCTTCTTATATACATAATTTTGATAATAATGGTTATAACAACGAAAATAACAAATCACCCCTAGGCTCAGGCAGATCAGTTTATATTAACGAACAACACAACAACAACAACACAATCAACACAATCCGCAGATGATGATGACCAAACATCAAATAAGAGTGAAGATTCAGATGATGGAGAAAATGATGATGGACCCGTGCGAGCCATGGCTGGCATGATAAATTGGGAAGGTATATTTACTCCAGAAACTGAATTTAATCAACAAATATACATTACATAATAATAGTTGTCTTATACACTGACGTAAAAAGTAAACTCATTTATTGTGTAATTATACGTGTTACTAATTAATGTAATACATAGTTATAATATATTTTTTATTTAATAGTGACTGAGAGAGACATTGCTCACCAAGAACTGTTGCTGAAAGCCATGAGATATGTTTTTGAAATTAGTCAAGGGAACACTGGTGAACCAAAAGGAGAAATTGAGGTAAAAAATATTTCTCAGTTATATATAGGGCCGGTTTTACCAACACGGTATAAACGCGGTATAGCGCTATACTGAGAATATAACCAGCAATAAGCCTTATGGTTATATTCTCAGTATAGCGCTATACCGCGTTTATACCTGTTGGTAAAACCGGCCCTTAGTCAGATAAATCATTTTTTTTAAACTTTCATTAACATTTAATTATAATTATATATAATTAATTTATTTATTATTTTCACTTTTTTATAGATGAACCCAGTTTATTTAGAGCCGTCAGAGTATATGGTAAATAAAATTTTAATTAAAAATATTCGTGAGATAAAGTATTTATCAATATAATTAGATGAAAAGATGTTTATAATGAATAAATGTAATTTTACAGGAAGAGATATCGCCAAATAGTAAATTTTATTTATCAAAAGCCAAAATCGCCGTAATCAACATTCAAATTACGCACATTGAGACTGATGAAGAACGATGGAAGGCTTTAGTACGTGAAATACTGATTGAAGTCTATGGAGCAAGCTTACGGAATTATTCGGCAAAAGGTTTACGTGGTGGTCGTCCTGCAATCGATCATCGATTATTAAAAGGATTATATGGTAAAATCAAATACAAAAGTTTTGAATTAAAATACATTAAATATATCTTATCGACTAATAAATTGTGATTACTTTACAGAATGGGTTAAGCGAGTTTGTCCAACCGTGGATAAAAAAAAATTCATCAACGAAATTAATAAATTGGCATACAACAAACGCAAAGCACTTCGCAATAGAATGAATCTACAAACGAAACGCAAAAAGACGGCCTAAAAATTATTCTGAGGTTTTTTATAATATTTATTCGTGAATCGATATTTTTTCAATAATGTTTTCATTGATTTGTTCCAAACGCCTGTGGGATTTGTATGAATACTAAAATAAAGAAATTTATCAATAAATAAATTGTTTTATATGTAATTTCAATTAATTCATAACATATATATTTTTTTATACCTAAAATGGGGTGAAATTGTGCCGCGTGTGGTGAGAATGTGCCGGAAGGATTTTCTACATATCTTTGAATTTGGCGGCTCGACCTTGGTATTATCAGATGTACCGGCATTTACTCTCTAATGAAGTAAATGCCGGTACATCTTACAATACCAAATTCGAGCCGTCAAATTCAAAGATACGTAGAAAATCCTTGCGGCACATTCTCACCACACACGGCACAATTTCACCCCATTTTGCGGACTACAGCACCTTTTAGGTTATATAGGTTTAAAATTGGTCCGGCGATATTTACTGCCATTTAGGTCTTGTGGGTTATGTTGAGGCATTCTTAATTTTTGAAATAGACCTAATCATGACCTAAAAGTGGCATAACTGGAATTAAGTGCCATTTTTAGGTTTAGATTAGGTTTTAAATTATATATTAAATATATGTGAATTATGACCTAATGTAAACCTGCAAAACCTAAAGAGAATAGGGTCTTGTGGTTTAAAATAGGTTGAAAATTTCGACTCGCGGGTAAAGATGAAATATATCATTTTTAATAATTCTGTCATTAGAATTGGTTAACTCAGATTAATATAGTTTCTTAATTTCTACGTTGAGTAAGTTCGGTATATTTTAAATAGTGAAACTGCAAATGATTATGTTATTTACAATTTGTTACAGATCGTATGCGAACCCGAGGGGATTTCTTTCGAACAAGGGATCATCCACTTGTTGTTTCAAGAACCAGTTGCATTAGTTCATTCGGCGAGCTGGATCTGCTATCTCGAGTGCATGGACGTGTGCCACTTTAAATGGATATTTTGTAATTTCCATTGTTACATCAGAGGCGAAGAAGAGATGAAATAGAAGTGAGGTACACTTCACGTTTGATAGGTTGGTATGTAAATTGGAACTTCTCTGATAGTATAATACGAAAGAGGAAATATATCGATAAAGAAAAAATAATAATAAAGTAGTTACTACATTATTGTAATCCAATTCTATTATGTATGCTTTATTTTTCTGCCACAATTTTGATTGTTGATAGTAGATGGATCAACCAATAAATTTGATTTTTCTTCACTATCAACGATCAAAGTCGTGGCAGAAAAGTAATGGATACAATGGAATTAGATTACAATAATGTAGTAACTACTTTATTATTATTTTTCCTTTATCGATATATTTCCTCTTTCGTATTATACTATCAGAGAAGTTCCAATTTATATATCAACCTATCAAACGTGAAGTGTACATGTACCTCACTTCTATTTCATCTCTTCTTCGCCTCTGATGTAACAATGGAAATTACAAAATATCCATTTAAAGTGGCACACGTCCATGCACTCGAGATAGCAGATCCAGCTCGCCGAATGAACTAATGCAACTGGTTCTTGAAACAACAAGTGGATGATCCTTCGTTCGAAAGAAACCCCCTCGGGTTCGCATACGATCTGTAACAAATTGTAAATAACAATCATATGGGGTTTTTATAATTATTTTAGGAAGTCCCAGAAGAAAACAGGTTCAGTAAAATATCGATGCTGTGCTAGAAAGAATAAGGAATAACCCTCGAACCCTAATCGGTATCAGTGATTCCTCATTGACTGTCGTTACAACGGAGACGAAGAACAGATGAAATAGAAGTGAGGTACATGTACACTTCAGGTTTGATTGTTCGGTGTGTAAATTGGAACTTGTAATAGTATGAAAGAGGAAATATATCGATAGAGAAAAAATAATGATAAAGTAATTACTTGATTGTGTGTTGTGATCCAATTCCATTGCATCTCCTATTTTTTTCCCACGGCTTTGATTGTGACAGAGAAGAAAAGCCATCGATTCGTCTCGTGCTCGTATGACGCTGAAACAAAAAATAGAATTATCACAAAGATAATTGTCCTTCCATCGAAAGTGAGGTTAAAGCTGTCAGATGGCAATTAAACTTATCTGATGGTAATTCTTCTGAGATACTGCCGTCTCCTTTCCTGCTCTTTATGCACAGGCAACCAGAGAAACACAGCACTGCATCCGTTCAGTATCCCGATTATCGAAAAAAAACAAACGATTATTAAACTATACGGAGCGTCTGTCACATTCACCACTATTGAGATTCATAACTCCGATTACACTGAATTTTTACATTTTATTAACAAGCGCGTCCGAGGATCGAAATAAACGCGAGGTTAATTGTTTCGCGAATGGAAATATTTTATTAATTTTGAAAAACAACTAAACATTCAAGGAATATATTCTCTCACACACTCTCACATACATTTGATGGCGTATGCGTGTGGCCGCATCTGTGTACACATTTCCGACCATGGCCGAATATCGCCGAAGACAGGCGGAATTTTTGTGAAATTTTGACATATATATATATCGCCCGAAAAATCGGATTCTCGACTTTTAGGCGCAAGGGGCGTGGCTTCGCGTTGCTAAGGAAAAATCTCTGTTAATATGTAACTTACAACATTTACTCTGGTCTCTATCGATAGAGAATAGTCGATTTATATGGCGTAACTAAGCATAGTTTTGGTTATAACCGTATATTTATTGAGAAAATTCGATGTAAATATTGAAGGGTGCAGGGGGCAGACATTTGTGGTGTAGAGACACGGGTGCTCGCGACATCAGCGCTGTCGTGTCTGAGCGCGGAACTACTTGAACGAACATGCCGCGAGACACTGCCGTGTCTCTTGATTGGCCCTGATTATTTTTTTATGTAATAATAATTAGGCATCCAGTAAGTTATTATTCTGATTTGAATGTATTTTTACTTAATAAACTTGTAAATATTGTTCCTAGCCTCAAATTTCGTTCCGTGCTTCATGTACAAGAAAGACGATGACTGCAACATCTAACCTAACTAACAATAAGTCGGGTGAGTTGGCACAAGCCGTCTAACCCAACTGTTCGGGATGCACCAACTATCCAAATATGTGTTTGCGATGTGGCAGAAAAGCGAAATAACTTTTGCATGTTATTATTAAGATTTATTATTTTTTAAAGATGTTTTAAATTTATGTGGTTGGAATAATTAATACTTTGGTATTTTTCTTTAAACTTGATTATTTAAGATGATTTTGTATTTTTGTTTTTGTTATTTGGCATTAAAAGTAGTTGCACTTTTAATTTTGAAGCCTATTCTTGGAGAACCACTCACGCCCACCAATTTTTTCTACTGGGCCATCACACCCATAGTTACTAGGGCGGGTGAGTTGATTTTTGGTATATTTGTTTTTGACAAATTTTTTACAAAACTCGATAACACTTTTGGTCGTTCCTTTAAAAATTTCTATATTTTATTGTTCGCTTTATCCACATTACACCAGTCAACAAGAAAAAAGTTTTTTTCTGAGTCTTGATTTCTATAACAATTTTCTGTTTCTGTATATCGAAAAATAATCAAATAATTCATTTATTTTTGAAAAAGTTTGCTTTTATGCCTTTCATAATGATCAATCCGTATATGATTATACAAACTGTCTCTTTCAATACACGCCAGCGTGGCGGGTTGCATATCGGTTATCCGCCTTGCGCCAGACACAGGCGCATGGCCCCTGCAGCGGATCGGAGGCGTCAACCGATATGCAACCCGCCACGCTGGCGTGTATAGCGGGGGACAGTCTGTATAAGGAGATACATATTTCGGGAAGTAAGAGTGGGGATGAGCGAGAAGAAAGCAAGTGTCATTTCACTTATGTGGTATGTGTACATGTCAGGGCATGTATACTTGTAGCGATACAACGTATTTTATAATACGTTATTAGATTTACAAGGTCCTGTAGAAGAACGTAATATCAAGTGGGAACCAATTGTGGAGCCTAAACATATATTAATGCGCCTCGCCTCCATTGCATATAAAATTGGGTCTTATGAAATAATTCGTAAAGATTTTGAAGCCTTTAAATATTTAATAAATTTTTTTCCTAAGTTATCGGAAACCAAAATTAAAGCTGGTATTTTCGTCGGACCACAAATAAAGAAAATAATGGTCAGTGACGAATTTCCACGGCTACTCAATACTTGTGAAAGAAATTCCTGGAACAGCTTTAAGCCGTGGTCCATGGTTTTCTCGGAAACAACAGAGCAGATAATTAATAAAAGACTCGTCTTAAATATGCTTCGTAACTTTCAACGCATGGGTTGCAGAATGTCCCTTAAAGTACATGCTCACTTGAATCAATTTAAAGAGAGCATGGGTGCCTCGGAAGAATGAGGTGAACATTTTCATCAGGATGTGATGAACTTTGAAAGCCGTTATCAGGGGCAAAATAATGAGAATATGTCGGGAGATTATATTTGGGGTCTAATACGAGAAAGTTCATTCAATCACAGAAGAAGTACGAGAAATATTCATTTCTAAACTTTCCTATGTATTCTGTTGCACTACTAGTTTGCACACTACTAGCTTTCATATCTTTTCTTTTTTGTAAATAAACGTGATTCCAATCCATAACAAAAATTTGTTTTATTTTTACATGCAATGAACATGTGAAAATAAGATCATTTTTTAAAATTCGTATAATTTCATTCTGATTGCTACAAAAGCAAACTTTTTCGGATAAAATTATTTTTTCTGTATTCACTTATGTGCAAGAAACAAAAATCAGCTATGCAGAACCCAGACTCAAAATTGCTGTTGATCGGTGTTATCAATTAAGTATTGCTTATCCTACGAACATAGTCTTTGTACCACTTAAAAAAAAGGGTGCGCCATCTCTTCCGACTTTACCCTATACCTAGACTCGGTCTACCCCGAGAAATCTGCTCGACGTCTTGTTCATTTCATAATGGATGAATGAGAGAGGACGATTTATAATCAGTCGACATCTGAGCGAGCGAGCGAGTCAACCGCTCGCACGAGAGTGCCGATCGATTTTCAATGAACGCGCCGCAAAATATTTCGGGCGCGTAAGGTTAAGCTAGTTTTCCAAATGATGGATGTGCCCACGGCTCCCGTGTGGCACGCCAATCGCTGGACTGCTTGTGATTCGCGTGAATGACATTCCACGGCCCACCCTCGCCGCTCGGGTCTTCGCTGAATTGATAGTTATTGATAGATAGCCAGCCGACTAACCCCGCGGTTATCGGGGTAACGTGATCGATGTTATGCATGGCGGCACATTCTAATTACGGTGAGGGTATCTATAATTGCCCACGCGATAATGCAAAGCCCGACATTATTATCGATCCTCGACTTTGCTCGGTCGGATCTGTCGAAAAACATACATTTAACGGTAGCTTATACCACCATGGGAGAATCAACGCGAGATCGTTAGGGTCCTCTCTTACGAGGTGGTTGAATCGCGGGAGAAAATTATACCGGGAGAATTGGAAGCCTAATTGTTGACGTAGCGGAAATTCCGGTTGGAATTAATATATCGAAAAAATGATTAACGCGTTGCGAACTGTGTCATCGAGTTTGGCGTTTCGATCGGAGAGACCTTTTTACCGTAATGGTTTCCCTCCTATCCGGATGACTTTTTTCATGCGATAGTATTCCATCCCTCTTCAGCGGTCAATACGCGATCCGGATATAATATAACTTCGAATTCGGCTAGAGTAAATCGAGTTCGCACCGCGCACTCGTCGTCCAAATTACATCCGCATAATAGCCGACGTTGATTATTATCAATCTGCCACCGAATCACAGTCCCTTCGTTACAATCGCGATGCTCCACGATCTGAGTCACGCTCGAAATGAGATACACGCCCTCAATGAAGTCTCTGAAAGTGACTTTCTCTCGTTCGCCTGGAGAAAATACAATCTGCATTGTATGCGGTGGATTGCGTCGAAGGTACTGGCGCAGAGAAGAACGATACAATAGCAGCAACGGTGGATTCGATTAAACAAGTTAAAGTCTATTCAAAGACGAAACTATAGGCGAGCGTAATCATTCGTCGTGACGTTGTGTACACATAGGAGTTCTTGGTGGTTAAGGGTGACTCGCTGGTGAAACAATCTTGGAGAGCTAACGACCTGTACCGAAGGACGTCCCGCTGCCTCCGTATGATACGAGGGTATGTGCTTACGCGATGACTTCTACACATTTCGGACCCGCGTATATGCCCAAAAATATTAATTCGAAGGCGAGAGAATTAGATTCGACGATGAATTAGTTTCTGGCATTTTCCGGGCCTGAGATTATGCATAACGATATAACCGAGAGTTAATCACGAGCCTCGATTGAGGCTCGCGCTAAGAACTAAAAGCGTAGCGCCCGGCACGAGGCTCACAGAAAGGCTATCTTTACTCCGCGCATAGTTTATACCTCTAATGAGGTCTTTATTTCTGAGTAATTAAGAAGTTTCGAGTTACGAAAATACTTTCACGTTTTATTTGCGACTCGTGCTTTCAATTGAGCCTATATTCGATCAAATCGACTAATAGGGGTTCGAGAGATACGTCCTTTCAAAGTTAAGGTCTTTAAGGAATAATTTTTTCGTCGTCTTCGACACATGAGAGAAAACTTCACGCTGATTTCAGAAGTTCCTTTTCCTTAGTGCACTTCTAAATGGCGCTAACAATGTATTAATATCAAATTATACGCTAAGAACATAAAATCTCTCCATCAACCAACGTGCCTAGATAAAATATTCATTATTTGAAGTATTAATTTTTGTATCCCAGTTCACAGAATAATAGAAAGATCCTATACAGTATGTATATTCGAGGAAGCTTGACGTAGGCGATATCCCGTAGCACACTCTAAACCGTACACTATTGGTTGTCGATTTGAGGATGCTCTAATATTAGTTCTAACGACTTACCAGTACCTAGCAATCGTTTGAGTAGAAAATCCCTATGCTCGGTCACTCTAGCAGCCGTAAAAACATGGCAGGGGTCGCGTCCGGAAACGTTGTCGAATATCGTAGCACTTTATTTATTGAAATGATACAACATTATTAGGTGTTGATATGTATCCTTAAAATTAAAATATTCTGCTTTTTGGCGACTATTATTACGTGTCCCATTTTTGTGATGGTAACCGGTGGACTAATTTCGGACCACATATTCCAAACCCCGTGCGGAACGCTCGGTAAGGGCTGATTTACATTATACGGATTGGCTAGACGCGTTTCAACTCGACTTCGACAAATGTAAACATTAATTAAAACCACGTTTAACGAAAGAATTGCGAAAAATCCTTCAAGTTTCACGTGTTACACGTAATCATTGCATTCTTTTATAATTTAATTTTAATAGGTTTTGACAATCTATCGATTTTCCTAGTCGTCGGCCATTCGCACCCAGTTTTCGGACACGAAGAGGCCAATAGTCGGCTATCAAATCTAGAATGGATATAATGACCCGAAAAATAAATACACTGTTTAATGCAAATTTCTTTTATTTTTGGATAATCATACGTCAAAGAACTCTTAATCAATGAAAAAATATGAAATATTCTCTATACCTACAATGAAACAAAACATGAAATATTATTCTCTTTTTATTTTGAAAAATTATGCACAGTTTTCATATGTTGAAACCTCCTTTAAGATTTCTCTAGAAAACTCTGGCGAATCGTTATCCTTGACTTTATTGCTTTTCTTTTTATTACGTTTCGTAGTGTTCGAGTCTTTGGCTCTCGCTAGCCGTTCTTGTTTTTTCTTTTTCATTTCAATTTTTCTTTTCTTTTTCCTATTCTCCTGTTCTTCTTTCTCTTGTTGTTATTTCATGTAGTAGTAACACGATAATGCCGATGATATGGCACTTGAAAGGACGACATTTTTACGTCTTTTACCTCCAGGCTTGGCTATGCGGTGGAGATATAATATGCTTCAAAAATCCGTATAAATCGTTTTTTTCCTTTTCAATAGCTAGTGCATTATTTTTCGAAGATGGAATGTCAGCAACTCAGTTATGTTGCAAATCTGGTGTCGTACAAACAATGATCTCACTTTGAAAATGTTGAAATGTAGGATCGACACATGCGGACAGGCTAGATGTATCGTCTATATATGGTATCAATGTAGAAGTTAAATCGACTATTGCAATTCGAGATGTTTCATATTCGTCAACGTTGAATTGTTCTTCAGTGTGCTTTTCTGTGTTAACGACACAAGTAACAGCCCATCTAGAAATTTCTCTGTTTCAATTTGGGCCTAAACAGGAGGGCGCTAAATAGCATATGCTAATTTAGCCCTGATGTAGGCCAGACTGGAGATTGTGTAATTTTAAAGTAGGTCGAGTCTCCATAGGGGCTTCCTGGCAACCGCTAGTCAGAGTCTGATTAGGTCCCAATTATTTCCAAATTTACATTTATAATAGTAGTAGGGATGGAGATATTCGGCTCCCTTCGCGCGGGCTTAATGGCGACAGCACTGGTTGCCTAACTGATTTGGTCCCTGCCGCGATACAGTTTTCGTTAATATAGTGATTACATATATCTATCTGTATTGACGTAAAAGAAGGTATGTTGCGATGATAAAAATAATTTTCCTCACTCATGCCCATTTCGAAGCCTTTTCCAGCCTATTTTTAGACCGCAAGATGGCGTTTTTCCTGCATGACACTGACCGGGAGTCCGCAGGCTGTCAAAAGATTGCTTAGTCCGAAGTGTGTCCTTTTTCCAAACTGATAAACGCAACGTGAAATGAGCCGTGTATATTTCTGTTTGTTTTGTTTTGAGAAATGTGGGCATTCGTGAAAAAAAATAGTATATGTCATTCGGCTGAAATCCTCGGACTTTTAAGACTGTGTTTAGGTCGTAGCACTTCGGCGAGCCTCGTCCCCTCACCATGCCTCGTGTTACGACTTAATTGAACACAGTCTGAAAAAACCTCGGATTACAGCCTAATGACATAAGATACTATTACTGTACTGACGTTCTTCGCCATCGTTACAGCAATATGACAAACAATATTTTAGCGTGGCAAACAATTCGGGTTAACAAATAGGTAAGCATCTGTTGTGGAAACAAATTTTTCTCTCCGAATATAGCATTAGCGAAGGGAATGACGTTTGTAAATATAGTTAAATGGAAAACTTTGAACATTATCGTAATACAACAGTGGCTAGCAGGACAGTCTTTAGAAATGTAATTATTTATTTTAGTTCATTTGATGAGTAATCACCGGAACTGCAAAACATTGCAATTTTCAACGGGGGGCGAAATTTATAAAGCGATGGTTAACACGTTGTCAAATACGAAGAATCTTAATATAAAAGAAGCTTTATTTAACAGTAAAATAACCTATACTAGGAGAACGTGGTGGTGGGTGATAAATTAATATTTGTAAATCGTGGACCAAGAAAGTTCCTCGTCGAGCCCCGCTTCAGCTCACGTTCCATTTCAGGGAGGAAATACAGGCCTTTTAATCGGGACCTAGCTGGTTTTCCTAGCTAGCGATGCTATCTAGCACCTGGTAAGGCATACCGTTATACGCAACCATAGGGCCGGGATAGTGTCCCTTATCGGGCCCCGTCAATTAGCAGGGCTGAAAACTCTGGACTTGGCCCTCACAAAAATTTCTATACGGGAGCTAGTAATAATACACTAAAAGAAAAAATGGTATATTGAATTAAATCTGCGGTTACGAGTGAGGGAATACCTACAGAATTAGTTGCTCCGACTAATAAATTTAGTTATAACGATTAGCGGCTATTTGAAGGAAACGGGCTCCTTTTGAGTCAATTAAGGTACATTCGGGTAATATGGTCCGCGTTCAAATATATTGCCAATAAAAGTATTATTTAATTACTAAAACAACTGACTTTTTGTACATATCTTTATTAAGAAATACTAAAAATAAGAATGTACCCTGATGTAACGTTTCTCATAACGCAAAAACAAAAACATTTATTTTTAAAAAGATGTAATATGGGCCATATTTCCGTCATTAAGGATAATATGGCCCGGTAAGAAATAACAGGGCGGAAATATGGCCCAAGTTTATAATGAGCAATTTGGACACACAAATTTTTCATCACCATCCGCAGTGAGTCCGACACAGTCTTCGTGAACCCATATACGACAAGCTGCACATTGCCGCATATCTTCAATCCAAAGTTTTTCAATCCATGTAAGTACACAACAAATGGGCCATATTTCCGCCCCGTGCATTTCTCGAATTTGGGGTTATATATAGAAAATAGAAAAACAAAATTTTAATATTATATGGTAAAATGCTATCTAAAACTACAATGTTCTAAGCTGTATATGTACTTACCGGTCTTGCTTAATAAACACCGAAACAAACGCACTTCTAGAATACAATATTTTAAATAAGAAATACCGTCCAAAGATGAATTCACGTCTATCTCGTGGTTTAACTAAACAGCTGTTAGTGAAGTTAGCAGAAAGTTATCAACCCTTACCTTAACCACCTTAATAGAATACTATTTTTCAGCCACTGCTTAAAAAATGGCGCAACATATCCAAGAAAAACAGGGCGGGCCATATTTTCGACCGGGCCATATTACCCAAATGTACCTTATTAGTCTAAGTAAATAAATCTATATTTCTTCACCCGTGACTGCCGATTTAGTCAAGTTTACTACATTTTTCTCTCAATATACATAATATATACCTATAGGTACATATGCGTAGAGCCCGAGTCAAGGTGGAACCAGCTAACTGGCAACACGCCTTGATAAAATCTCCATAATGGCTGCATTCAGAGGGGAATTACCGGTGCTTCTGTTTCCCGACACCGACCGTCTCGAAAGTCGGAAGGGTGAGAAAGAGAAGGCCGCCATTACGTAATTATGCCGAGTCCAGCTTGACGCGAGCCAAATAGCCGGGGAAACAGCCCGGTGGGACCCCGAGTTCCTTCGAATATGCGTGCGGATCTTCCAGGAATCTAGGACGAACACCGCGCCTCGAGGGTATTCTTTATGCCATCCCCTCCCTCCCCATCCCGTCACTCTTCCCACATTGGCGATCATAAGATCGTCCCCGAGCGCGACTATGCGAGCCTTTGCGAATTCCCGCGCGGTCGATCGTTATTGCCGGGGAATTTTCCGGAAATCGCGGGAAAGCCGTCGCCATAATCCGCGATGAATACGATTAATTTCTCCGCGCAATAATAGAGAGCCGCGCTGTTGCTATCTCGGTCGGTGCAGACGACGGCTATTCATGCTAATCCTCGGACAGAGTCCACAGTATCCCTCGCCGCCTCCTCGTCGCACTTCTCCTTCTCCTCTACCCTCCTGTCGCTTCTCCTCTCATCCCGCTCCCACTCGTCCTCCGCATCAGCCGTGGGGGCCAATGATGCCAGACTATCGATCCTTTACTCTGGAGCGGTGTAAGAGGCTTGAACTCGGTGTTGGGGTTGGGTAACCAAGGGGAAGTGTCATTCGCCCGACATCCCTGACTATAGATGCCTGGCGCGTCCCTCGCGTCCAGTTATGGCTGTCTATGTCGAGGTTAGGTGGAGAGAGATGGCTGGCGGAGGCGAGGACGTTTAATGGTCCGCTTACGTTAAATGTAGTAAAACAACGGGTCGTCGCGTCGCCGACCGAGGGGTTCAGCGAGGGGATGCGACAAAGAACGGCCATCGACAATTTCGTCCGATGAAAGCGAAAGATAAAACTGTGGCGAGGTCGTGGTCATTATTGTTGCGTTATCGCGTTGAATCCCCTTTCGTCCCGTTATATCGCATCGACGAGTGGGTCTTCCACGTCGATTGTCGCCGAAGCCTTGGTATGGCGTGCCCCGCTGAGATTCGGGAGAAACTCGCTCGTTCCGCGCGAGTTATCGGTTCGAAATCACCCGCGAACGAAGTCCGTCGCTTTCCACGGCATTTATTCTCGCACGTTCTGGCATTGACGCACGCTCCAGCGAGCCCGATCGTGAGCTTTCATCACACCTAGCAAACATCACCTTCGTGCCGCCGTCCAGCATTGTAACGCTTGCACATTTCTTCCGCGTGTACCTACCCCGAGTGCTTATAATGTATCATTGTTCACATTCGCCACGTGTTTGTCACAGTATTCGAGTCTCTATATATGTGTAATATGAGTACATAGGCAAACTCGTAAATTTTACGACTTGTTTGTACGTTTTCGGTAAACAAATTCAGTTATTTTTTCAAGTGGCTCTGCATAGTCCTTGGCATATTTTTTTACATCTTAGATGTATTTTTGAAATATTAGATACTTGATTTTGGAAATCATTTACAATTTATCAATCGACTTTTCCATTTTTATATCTTCTGATAATTCAATATACTTTTGCATTATCGAAATTTCACCAATTTCAACTCATTTGAAACCACTTCTGAGAAGATTGCATCAACTCATTATCAAATAAATTATTAATTCACGTTCTTCAATAATACCGTCACGGTTGAACATTTGATCCATTAGGTCTACGCATATAATAGTCTTCGAATATGATTTGAAGGCTTAACAATTTTTACCGTTTTGTCGCATCTCTCGCCGTTTCCAAGATATTTCTATAAGTTTATTATTTAAACAAATTATCAACTCACTCTGTTCGGTAATGCTATCACGACTGGATGTTCGACCCCTTTTATAAAACCCCTACATTTTCTTCGTTTCGCCGTACCTATCCTCATTTCCGAGATATTTGCAAAAGTTTATTGTTAACACAATTATCGACTCGCTCTCCTCGGTGATACCATCTGATAGTTCGACCCCCTTTATAGAACCCCTAAATTTTTTCTACTTCGCCGTATCTATACCCATTTCCTAGATACTTGCAAACGCTTATTGTTTAAAGAATTATCGACTCGGTCTATTCGGTGATACCATTGCGGTTGAAAGTTCAACTCCTTTTATGAAACCCCTAAATCGTCTTCGTTTCGCCGTATCTCTCCCTAGTTCCGAGATATTTACAAAAGTATGTTGTTTAAGCAATTATCGATTCGCTTTATTCGATAATGCTATCATTGCTAAATCCCCCCCGGGGGGGGGGGGGGGGGGGTCGACCCCTTTATACGCGTACATGGAACCCCTCAATTTTCTCCGTTTCGCCATATCTCTCACCGTTTCGGAGATATTTCCATAAACTTATTGTTTAATTAAATAATTAACCAAATCGCGCTATTCGATAGTGTTGTCATAATTAAGGATTCAACTTTCTATGAATAGAGAGAGAGTCACAAAATTTTCTCCAGTTTACCATATCTCTAACTTCCCGTATAGAAATTTTCCGGTTTCAATTTGGGCCTAAACAGGGCGATGTTAGATAGTACACGTTTAGTTTAGCCCTGATATGGGCCGAATTAGAGAGCATACATACTTTTAAAGTAGGGTCTCAACAGGGGCTTCCCGACTAGCTGCTAGTCAAAGCCTGATTGAGACCCAGTTATTATCAAATTTACGAGTAGTTATATTTTATTGTTATTAAGCAACGACTCTGGTTGACTCATAGATTCTGTCATCACAACAGAAGTTTCGTTAATATACTCGTAGTAATGAAAAATCTATCTGTATTCGCGTAACAAACACGTATGTTGCAGCCGTAAAAACGATCTACTTATACCAACGATTTTCGCAATCGTTACAGCAACTATGATAACCAATATTTTGATGTGGCAAACAATCCTGGCTAACAAGTAAGCATTTGTTGTGGAAACCAATTTTTCTCTCTGAGTACTTATAGCATTCGCGAGGGGAATAACGTTTGTAGATTTTATTAGAATTACTTATTTTGGTTCATTTGATGAGTAATCACCGGAATTCCAAAACATCGCTATTTTCAACGAGGAACGAAATTCATAAACTAATGGGTGACACATTGTCTGATATGAAGGATTGCGGTGGTCACCGATCCCAGAAATAAGAAATCGCGACTTATTAATGTATAAGTGAAATTATTTTGAAATAAAAACCTTAATATTAAAGACGTTTTATTTAATAATAAAATAACCTATATGAGGGAAGAGGTGGGGGTGGGTGATAAATTAATGTTGGGAAATTGGTGACCGAAAAAGTTCCTTGTTGGAGCCCGTCTCAGGCCATGTTTCATTTGCGGGTAGAAATGCAAGCCCTAATCGGGACCAATGTTTTCCTGGCTAGCGGTGCTATTTAGCACCCGATAAGGCATAGGTACCGTTAGGTACAAGTGGAGTCTGGCTAGCGTTCCTTATCGGGCCCCAACAATTAGCAGGGCTGTAAACTCGGGACCCTGTTTAGCCCCCACAAAAATTTCTACACGGGTTTTTCCGAAATATTTTCATAACTTTATTGTTTAAACAAATGATCGATTCGCTCTTTTCGTTAATATTATCACGTCTAAAAGTTCGACCCTCCTCTTCTGCGACTGAAATATTTTCTCTATTTTTTCGTATCTCTTACCGTTTTCGAGATATTTGCAAAAGTCCATTATCTAAATAAATTATCGATTAGCTATGTGTGGTAATATCATCACGATTGAATGTTCGATACTTTATAGGGTACTTTGTAATTCTCTCCGTTTCGCCGTATTTTTCACACAATTTTCGAGATATTTGCAAAAGTTTATTGTCTAAACAAATTATTAAACAATTTATCGACGCTATGTGCGGTAATATTAGATCTGCAACTTTGCTTTTCCCGTTTTCCTATAGATGACTTACGAGAAAAACGGCGGAAGCAAAGTTGTACACCTAATATTATCAGGGCTGAAAGTTTAATCCTCTATGGGATACCCCCAAATTTTATCATTTTCGCCATATATCTCACCATTTCCAAGATATTTGCATAAGTTTATTATTTAAATAAACTATCGATTCACTCTGTTTGGTACTTAATACCATTACGGCTGGAAGTTCGATCTCCTTCGTAATTTCAAAATTTTCTCCACTTCCTCGTATCTCTTACCGTTTCCAAGATATTTGTAAAAACTTATTGTCTAAACAAATTGTTAAACAAATCATCAACTCGCTATGTGTGGTAATACCATTACGGCTGAAAATTCAACCCCCTAGACGAGGTCCCCAAATTTTGTCTGTTTCGCCCGTATCTTTCACCGTTTTGGAGGTATTTACATAAGTTTATTGCTTAAACAAATTATCGATTCGAGCTGATTGGTAATACCTTCGTTGTTGAAGGTTCACAAATATTAATATCTTATCTGATCTGACAGTCTTCTCAAACCTCTTGATATTTGCTTATTATCTTAATATTCTTAATTTTAACTTTCTATATCAATGTCCAAAACAAAAAAATAAATTAATATTACATACATTGATTTCCTTGACTACGTAAGAGGTATTTTCAAGGAAGCTTGACATAGAAGACACATGTGGCGAGTGCATAAGAACTTCTCTGTCGTACAACCTCGTGCTGGACAAGTCTAGGGAAATATGCGACAGAGAGGCTCTTATGTATACTCGCCATATATTCTCTCGCACTCGTGTGTCTTTTATGTCAAGCTTCCTCGAATGCACACTGTATGGCGAGTGCATAAGAGCCTCTCTGTCGCATATTTCCCTAGACTGTATCTCGAGGTGGTGCGACAGAGAGGTTCTCTCTCGTATTGTGTATCTCCTATGTCAAGCTTCCTCGAAAAAAACCCCGTATATTTGCTACAAATATTTCGAAGTAACTGTCAATTTTAGTCTAATTAAGCGATATAAAAGAAAAGAAACACGATCTCGTGATTGGAACGAGAGTAGATTGTTTATGCATAACATCGGTCTGTATATAATTATTGATAACATCGATCGGTATATGATTAACATACGGTGTTGCCTAGCGGAGGAAACAGGAGACGGATTTTTTGAAGTTAGCATCGAGTTTTGCCTGTAGGTACGAAGACGACTATGACGAAATGTTAGTTCTTAAAGATTAGCAATGAGGAATCGTATCTCTAGAAGCCATTTATCGACTTTGTTCTCCGTAGGCTTGATTGAAATCGCCAGTCCCAGACTATATGTAATATTAATCTCGTAATTCGAAACATCTTAGCTACTGAGAAATAAAGACCTCACTACAAGTACGAACTGTATGCGGAGTAGCTATAGAGTAAAGTCGGGAGAGATGGCGCACCTTTTTTTAAAGTGGTACAAAAACTATATTTGTAGGATAAGCAATACTTAATTGATAATGTGGATAGAGCGAACAATAAAATATAGGAATTTGTAAAGGAACGACTAAAAGTGTTATCGAGTTTTGTAAAAAATTTGTCAAAAGAAAATATACCAAAAACCAACTCACCCGCCCGCCTAGTATGGGTGAGACGGCGCAGTAGAAAAAATTGGTGGGGGTGAGTGGTTCTCCAAGAATAGGCTTCAAAATTAAAAGTGTAACTAAGTACTTTTAATGCCAAATAACAAAAACAAAAATACAAATTCATCTTAAATACTCAAATTTAAAGAAAAATACCAAAGTATTGATTATTCCAACCACATAAACTTAAAACATGTTTAAAATGTAATAAATCTTAATAATAACATGTGTAAAAGTTATTTCGCTTTTCTGCCACATCGCAAACACATATTTGGATAGTTGGTGCATCCCGAACAGTCGGATTAGATGGCTTGCGCCAACTCACCCGACTTCGTTGGGTTAGATGTTGCAGTCATTGTCTTTCTTGTACATGAAGCACGGAACGAAATTTGAAGTTAGGAACAATGTTTACAAGTCTATGAAGTGAAATGACCAAACCAAATACATTCAAATCAGAATAATAACTTACTGGATGCCTAATTATTATTATATAAAAAAATAATCAGGGCCAATACAATATATACAGTTATATATTTATTTTATCTTCTGATGAGAAAAACAGCCGTTCGGTAACACATACTTACTGCATATGCGCACTAATCATCTGTGTCGCCAACTGAGTCAGTATTGCTACACAGACAAAGAAATTATTTAACTGAGCCGTCTCACCCGCTGCGCCATCTCTCCCGACTTTACCCTACATTATGGTACGGGATCCCTCATAAGAAAAAAAAATGATTACCACTCCTCTGAAACTTTGTGAGCAGCTTCATTTTGCCGAGTTTGCCAACTTTTTTATCTGCGAAAAGTCTGGTTTCCGCCGGGGTTTCGAGATATTAATTAACAAACATTTCAAAATTATGAATTTTGTCGGACTGGACATACCCGGCAGAAAACTTGTCGGACAATGTTACCATCAAATTCTATAAATAATTATCTATCTTTAGCGAAAAAATCAGCTTGTTGGTAATTAGTTAACAAATTTTATCAATTTCACATGTTCAGAGAGTCGGACTGGACATACCTGGCAGAAAACTTGTCGGACAATGTTACCGTTTGATTTCATAAATACTTATCTTTTACTTCGGGCAAAGAATCAGCTTGTTGGTCATCAATAAACAAAATTCATAAATTTGACATGATTGTTTATTAACATCTCGAAACCCCGGCGGAAACCAGACTTTTCGCAGATAAAAAAGCTGGTAGACTCGGCAAAATGAAGCTGCTCATAAAGTTTCAGAGTAGTGGTAATCATTTTTTTTTTCTTATGAGGGATCCCGTACTAATAGCATCTCGGATATTGTTGTCGGGCGGGCGCTGCGCTTTCTTTTAGTCCTTGATGCGAGCCTCAATCGAGGTTTCACTTTACTGACACCTCGCTAACATTGCGCGAACTTACTAACCTAAGAATAAGTATTATCAATTGCTTGATTCGATCGCTGTCACTCGGACTGCTCGAGTCTGCTCACTTTTATCTCATTCGCTGCAAATAAGAATTGTTGGATCTAATCGGATCAGAATTTGAGCGGGATTGGTCATTTCGGAATCTTACTCGATTCTGATCTGGCGCGGTTTTCATCTGATCTCGCTTGCTGGTTCGTCCCGGATTACATATCGCGTTATATGCGAGGTCTGTTCCTGATCAGATCAGTGGATCCAAATCTGATTTAAAGTTCGGTAAATCCAATTCGAATCGGATCAGAATCGCACTTCAATTTTTGCTCGAAATGGATTTGAGCACGGTCTTGACGAAATAGAGCCTGGAGCGAAGAAGTAAGATTCAAAGAGCAACTACTTCGTGGAGAACTACAAATACATGGCATAATAAGTAAGATTTAAATGAATAAGTTGTCTTTCGTCAAGTCAGACTCATGTAAGGATATAAGTATCGACTATATGAATACTAGCCTTAGTTTTTCCACGCTACACGAGTAGGAGTAGGTATGTATATAGCTGCACTCTATGGTTCGTATTCACATTTTACTTTTAATACTAAAAGAGTGCCGCAATTTCTTGGCCACATGGTGCTAATAGGGTAGCATAAACCTTAATACCCTTTGAAGTCTGATTTATTTTTCGTTTATTTGTGTTATATCTGAAATCATGTTTTATGTTTTTGAACGAGGTCGCCCCAATGAGAGAGATTTTGCAGATATTCTTTTTACATTCGCACCACTTCTTCCCAACGCAATCAAATCTTCTGCTATTGTAATTAGAGAAAGGGATCTATTTGTACCATTAGAAGCACGTAATATACATGGGTGGGACACATAGGTATGTTCCGACAGACTCCAAAGGGTTAATAGTGGTAGGTACCTATAACTGAGAATCAATAGGACACTTTTAACGGTAAAAGTGCGGAGCGTATACGGATCCATACGTGGTGTTAGAATATCGATAGTGCACACATTAAATGGTTAATATCTTCATATTACGCTATTTTTATTCTAACTGTGTGTGTAACTAGCTAGCTAGATTAATTTGCTATTACATCGGAATATCGTACGTAGGTACATAGATACGAGTATAGGTATTAAGACGCATAACTTCATGTTTCTATACGGTTAAATTTTTAGTAGGCATAATTTCTGTAATTTATAACCTTTTTATAGCATAAGTTAAGATTTACGATAGATATTTCGTGGTCCTCTTTATTATACGACCAGCTGGTCTGGTACGGCGTCGGTTCCTATGGGCTGGGAAAATCTTTGCACGCGTGGCTGGGACTGCAGACGGTATTTTGTCTTTATTTCCAAAGTGTATTATACTTTATTGTAAGAATATAAATTATTCTTTGAAATGTACATATAAATACAATGAGAAAAAATTTGCTTGATCGAAATAAACGTACTTTTTGATAGTCCTAACGATACATTTATTCGATTCGAAGAAATACCGAATTGATCCAAATAATATTTAATTAAATCAATCATATTTATATACGTCCAATCGGTATTCATTCCAATAAAATGAATGCACTATTTAGACTATTCAAAAATATGTTTACTTCGATTAAGCAGGTTTTTTTCTCAGTGTATGTATATTTCTGTATTTTCTTAGAAAAATGACATGTGGATATATGTACCTATGTATTTAAGAGAAAGTGCGGCTAACCGGAATGGGTCGTTTATCTAGTCTAACTATTCGTCAATTGAGCATAAAGTCAATTATTTCTGGTATTTAAATTGAACCTCTACATTTGACAATCTAACGGGTATTAACCTTCGAGCGCCCGCGCCTGACAGTCTGTATATTCTGTAGAAGTACAACGAAATATACCATTCATGAAGCCCTGTGATATTTGTATCCCATTTTTGCTGATTTTTGTCTTATAATTGCATAAAAAATGTATCATTTCAGCTATTGTATTACTGAGCGTGATATTTCCTTAATGGTACCAGCCAATAATAAATCACCGGAATATATCGAACAAGCATGTTATCTTTCCCCCCATATTATTACACTAGGCTACCTATGAAGAAATGAAGTTCCGCTACGGAAAGGAAAAGAAGGGAAGAATCAGTATAGGTACTTTGACGATCAGCTATTGGCTAGCGCTATCAAAGACGGCTCACATCCCAGTAGTAAGGTAGCTAAATTATACTGCTTACTTATTTTTCATAAATGTCTTCAAAGAA
>OY783195.1:19235497-19433711 GCA_963678675.1 Xiphydria camelus | reverse complement strand
TCTTCAGGATTCCTGTGAAGAAGCAGTGTCAGTATCGCATCGGTAAAGAAAACTTGTCTATAGTACGGTACTATAATATTTAACACAGGAATACCTGTAAATGCATCTTGAAAGTGGGAACGTGGAGCGTAGTATAAAATCCGTGTGGAGCGGGAAGCTTTGAGTGCTGAAACACTTAGAACTCTAGAGCTTCTACCAACGTACAAAACAGGTGCCGACTTGCCGTGGGCGCGATTGAATCCGTGATTGCTAACTCAATGAGCGTACTTCGTTTTTAATTTAGTGAGGGAAAAGAGAGGGGAGGAGTTACGTGTTGATTATTTATCTTCTATCAAGGGTTTTTTCCAGACGTCAGGACGTGATGAACGCCTCTAGCGAGCATCAATAGAGTACGCAAATCGACGATAGAAAATCGGATATGAATAATTGAATTTTTCTCGAAAAGTATCGGTGGATAGATTGAAATAGATAGAAGAAAATGAAGAAGCTATAAGAGGTGCCGAAAGAGAGAACTGACGTTTCCGTGATCAAGTGCACTCGTTATTCATCCTCGCATTGAAATTCCGTCGCTCAGAAGCGCCGTAGCAAAATCTTTACGTGTGTACTGACACAATGAGTAGGTATATACGAGACTCCGCCCGAGAGAGCGTAGCGTACATCTTAATGCCACAAACCCATAACAATAACCACCACGAACCGGGCAAGTAGCCCCGGTGGCAATAACGCCGTCTGGCCTCGGCGCAACATCGAGCCACAGACTTCTAGATATCTCTAAGCAATTACCGACTAAGAGACCAGGGGCCTCGTTAAGGTAATAGTGTCCATTATCTCGGGACATAAGAAAAGAAGTAAACCCGATACACGAAGTCCAAGAAACAACAATTTCGCTTACGAACGGCCTTGTTCACGTGGGGAATATATTTTGTCCGTTAGGACGCTCACCGCTCCCTTGACTACATAGATCACTTAGTGACTTTTCCGCAATGCGTTACAAGTAGGCACATAATTAGACATTTTATTAAAATCGATTTACCAATTTTCGTATGTTAAAACCAACTGTCTCTTTTTCATCTAAACATTTTCTTTTTATTAAAATTTTTCCATTCTTTGTTAATTTTAAAGCGGCTGGAAAAGGTCCGAGGAATTTCTTTGCGTCGATCCATAGTAACTTTAAATCATGAGTATTCATCCTTCTCGAACAAATTTGTTGTACGCCTATAGTAATTCAATTTTCTTAATGCACCTCATGGTAATTTCATTATATTTAACTCTTAGACCCGACTGGAAATTATTCCGATGTGTCATAAGGACCTGATCGGATATTCCTAAGCCATATCCTACTCGGGCATGCCCGATGAGAACTTTTTCGGGATCAAATCAGGTAAAAGTCTACAAGGTCTACATGATTAAACTTGTTACGCATGATTAAACTGTTGCGTTACAAATAAAACTTGTTTAATACGTCGATCTTAAGGCATATTACGTCATCGACGTATATTCATTTTCAATCAAAGTGAATATGACGTGCCACTGCTACGTGGGAAGTAGTTTACAAATTATACTGTAACTTTAAAAGAAAGAATGTTTACACTTTATTATTAATGTACTGTATTACATTATCGCGGGAAAATGAGAAACAGAATACTTTATTGCACGAATGATTATTATCACTTAAGTATTTTTTTTAAATTATACGATCTAATCTGTAAATCCGTCGATGACAGCTACTCAGCTGTTGGACTGTGAAGGTTGCAGACTATGGGGACTATGCATAATCGAAGAAATACGGAACAGAAAGAGAGAGCAGTACTTTTGACGAATCCAAAAGCATATCGCCTATATACAAGAAAAGTGACACAACTCAAAAAATTCACTTTCCTCGATTGAGATACAAAAACTTGTGTCTGAATGCAACTTAAAGCTATATGTTACGTTTTATAACCAAAAAACCCAGATATTTTACAGATTAAACAGTAGGAAGGATTTAATAGTTTTGCAAAAACTTTAAAGGCTTCTCATGTAGACATTAATTTTGAATTGTGCCATTTTTCTTGTGTATAGACGATATATTCATTCCCTGTTTCTGTTCTGTATTCCATTGATGCTGACTGCTACCATGCAGTACCTCTACTGAAGAAACACATAGACGTACCTATATAGAAATTTATTGCTACTTTCGGATTAAATGATGAAGATGACGACGACGACGATGACGAACATTTATTAGGAGATACTACGCGAGTCGATGTTTGACGAATTAATAACTCTGGGTAGAATTTGTTGAATTTGGTGGGGTGGCATCAACCGGGCGCTCAGTCCTAATGGGCCATTGTGCCCGGGCCCCAACTGAGGCAGCCCTATCAAATGTAACTACGGGGTATGCCGGCCTTCCTCGCAAAACGCAAAAGCTCACCCACCCCGATGTCCTCAATATTGGCATAACCAAAAGAGGGGGCTCCCAGGATGGAGTTCCTGTGGGCCATCAATCTCTCACAGCGCGCCACTATGTGTAGAGAAGTCTCCTCTTCATTTCCGCACCTAGGGCACAGGACCTCCGTACTGAAGCCCATGTTCCTCAGGTGTTTCCTCGTGAGCCAGTGTTCGGTGACCAGCCCCATGACCAACCGTAGCTGAGCCCTGTCCAGGTTCAACAACTTAGTGCCCAGCTTACTTGAGGGTCCTCTAAAAAGGGTCCTCGTATGCTCCATACCCGGAGCCCGTGTCCAATAGTCGGCGAAGCGTCCCTTAATCCATTAACTCTGGGTAAAGCGTACCGAATGACCTTTATATATGTTTAATTGAATCCTAGTCCTAAAATGACGTAATGAAAGTAAATTTGCTTATCGAAAGACCATAATTTCTGACAATTTAATAGCTCTTGTACACCTAGCGTCAATGTTTCTGGACGACCCGCTTTGGATGCTGGTACTTTATTGAGTCGATCATAGTTGAACGGTAAGAGCGGTTCTTCTTGTTTTGCCATGAAGTACCAATAAAATTTAACTTTCATGCGAAAACACTAAGATTCATTCGAATCTTTTAGTCACAGTCGACTCGATAAAAGTACCGTCACCCAAAACTAGTCGATCAGAATTATTGACGCTAGATGTACATGCACAAACTACACGCAGAGTAGGATAATAGCTTGTCAAGTCTCGACGTCGGACAGGTGCTTCGCTTTAGGCCTTGGCGCCAGCGTCTGTCGAGTCTGTTGATATTGCGCTTTCCAAACGTGATTCAAAGTTGTAAGTTGGAAAACTCGTGGTCAAATTATCCGCCATATTTACTGATAAGCACGTAGATGTCATCCGCACTCTATATACTGGCTCGATTTAAAAATATTAATGCGAACGTTAAATCTTAAAGAAACTCGATTCCATAAATATATCATATCTTTGCATGTGATGCCCGATTAATATATTCCATAATCTCGTATAGGATGTTATGATTTTTTGTAGCTCAAATGTTATTTCCATCAATGATTCCTCAAACCTTTAGTAAACTAATGAAAACATATTTTTCTCTGTTTTAGGTAAGTGCTAAAAGGTGGAGTTGTCGCGAAAAGACATCTGGTTTCATTCAATGAGAGCTAGTAAGTTATAGACCTTGTTTATCGAAAGGCCCCTGAAAAATCCTGAAAAATTAATACCTCTTGTACAGGTACAAACTATACGCGGAATATAATAGTCTATCGAGTCTTGCCGTCGGACAGGCGCTTCGCTTTAATCCTTAACCCTTCGTCACTCGCTATATGAGCGCGGCGCCGCCGTTTTTAGATTTCAAGTGATTTTGTATATTTTTTACTATTAGAAAAATTCGAAAAAAAAATATAAATGCTTCCTTTATACATTCCTGAAACGGCCCGTGGCTATAATTTTTCAAAAAATACACTTGCACAACTAAAAGAAAATGATAATTGTCCGAGCGAACGGAAAAGCGGCGCCGAGACGCCCAGTGCGAGTAGCTCTCCGACAAATGCTCGAGATACAGTGTTGCCACGACACACTTACATTCATCCTACTCGCACGCATCACTGAATGTCAATGTGGCAACAGCGTGCTCCATTTAGCACGGCGGTTCAACGCTCGCCATGCGACTGCCTAAGGTCGTAGGTTTCTAGTGAGTTACGAAGGGTTAACTCGAACCTCTATCGAGGCTCGTCATCAAAGGATGGCAACTATTAAATCCTGTAAGCGGTTGTAAAAGATTATTGAATATTGTTTACACTCGATCGTATTCTATAAGTAAATACCTACATTGTTAGTAAATTTCTGAAATTTCAATTGTTATAACATATTATAAGTGAAGATACTTTATTTAATTTAATTTTAAATGATCGCTTTACAATATTCCGATATTCTTACAATTAGTACAAGTACAAGTCTTATTAAATTCTATGGTATATATCTTATTCTTACCTACGTTCAAATTGTGACGCTTTTCTGAAATTTAAAATACCTACCTATATAACTCACAATGAGGTAATATTTTACAGCTATGCATATACCGTATATGTCCCACTCTGTGTACTGGCCAGTTTGAGAGTTACCTTCGGATGGGCTTGGTCGGTAATCGAGTCATTTAATACGGTAGAAGTCGAGTCGGCAGTTAGAGTTGGTGGCAATTCGAGAGATCGAAGCGTCTAACCTCGAAATTGTGAATTTGTGAATAATGGAAAATACGAAAATAATTATAATTACGGTATAAAATGTCTCAATTACCGACCAAGCCTATCCGAAGGTAACTTTCAAACTGGCCAGTAGGTACAGAGTGGGACATACGGTACAGTACGTTCGTTTTTCTCTCATTATCCGCATATTTCTTTTTAATTCATTATAACAAATCACTAGAAATATTTGCTGTCGATCTTAATGAAAATCCGCGTATAGGTATTTTAAAGTTTAATAGAAATAAAAGACTCTCACATTTTCGTATATCTTCCAAATTCTTGTTTTTGACGGTGTGATCTAACTTTCCAAAGACTGGATCGTATTCCGCTACTTCTAATATGGAACGAGATAGAATAAAAGCTTAAACTTGAAAGTAGTTTGGCTTTAAAAGCCGAGCAATTTTTATATTGAACTTTCATTGTACCACGCTTAACTTGCGATATAGCCCACTGGAGCCCAAACTTTATGGGGTTGGTTAACCTTCTTGAACCAAAATTAAGCAGCTCCAAAAAGTAGGTCTTTTAAATTTTGTATGAGTCTAGTTATATGAATTTTCGTCAAGAACGAAGGTGCGCTATTTCACGGGATTTTCTTTTATATAGGTGTGCGATTTGAGGTCCGTTGCCATATTCGATAAAGGGGGAGGGGGAGGGGGGGTGCTGAATAAATTCTCTTTAGAGAGGGGCCTGGATAGTGCCAGCCTCAGTTTCTATAGCGGAGCACCGCAAAGCAGCGCATCGAAAGCCGTTAGGTGGTTCGCTCTCTAGAAGTATATCTATTCACCGTGTCGGGTCTTGGCGAGTAACTAATGTCGAATAGATTACGTACCACGTCTGAGAGTTGGGATGGGAGGAGAAACAACGGGGGTGAAAGTAGTACGATTCAAAAAGCCTGTCACCATACTAGCGCCACCACCCCTTTTACTGGCCCTACCCGCCTTTTATACCGCAACGAAGGATGGTGGATCGCTGATGGCGATAGGCAGAGCAGTAGAGAGGTGGTAGCTACATTACCGTAGGTAGGCTGAGGGACTCCAAGGGGCTCGCGGTAATTAAATAGAATCCAGATTCCTACAAGAAGAGAAGGGGGAAGAGAGGGTGGGAGCGGGGAGAAGCGCGGTGTAGACTAGAGAAGAGCTCCGGTATTCCGATTGGTTTCATACAATTTCTCCATAGTAGAGTACCTACCTATGTAACTTTCGATTACGAAATTTATTCTTCGTGCTGACACTACTGATTTATCGATTTTCGTTCCTAAACGTCGAAGTTCTCTCCGATCGTTGATTTTCCTAGAGTTTCAAACGTCGCTAACCCTCGGGGATGTAGAGTCCCCGCCAACGCGCCGCTCGTCCTAGGGAGCGAGCATGCGTGAAACCGTGGATACTTAGGGAGACTTTGTCACGGGAGACCGCCTCTCGCACAAAAATTGAGTTTTGATGCCTTTAATAAAGCAAACAACGTGGACAAAGTTGGTAACCGGATCTATACTCAGTGCAATTGTCAGCGACTTTCGCGAGTGATGTGGAGTACAGCAGAAAAAAATTGCGACTAGCAGCTGCTTTACTTCGAGTAGGTGTGGAAAAAAGAGCGGTGCGAGGGGGAGCAATAGGAGTAGAAGGGGATTTCGTAGAGTAGCACGAGGTGGGTACGTGTGAGAGAGCGCAACGTTCTTCTTGTGGGAGCAGAGGTGGAAAGACCTAGAGAAGGCAAGAGGAGAACCGAGGGGAAAAAGAGAGGAGTGAGGGTGGTTGTTGCTGTTGCGGCCGTGGCATTACCTTCGCCCCATTAACTCGCAAAACTTTCCGCTTGAATCTTGTTCTCGGGTTGACTCGACTCGCCTTACTGCACGACTGAAAAGATCTCCATACTTTGCAAGAACCAGCGGACCACCCGGCCAACCAACCCAACAGCCAGAATCGTGTATCCAACTTCATTTGGAAGTTATCAACATAAATAATAGATCTGTAAACGATCATGCACCCGTAGAAGGAGGATACGTTATATTCTCAGTGCCGTTAACATCTTTGCTTTCTTGATTCGAAGATGTGACAACTTTTGACCATGCAAGTGTGGATGACCGTGAACTGTAATAATGCACGAGCCTTTCTTTCTGCGGGATAGCGAGTGGATGAGATTGAGAACAGAGAGGGAGAGAGGGAGAGAGGGGTGGAAAAGAGAAAGAATGCGAAAGACTAAGAATCCTCTTCACGGTATCTCGCATTACATCTCTTCACCTCTGCTCTGTCTCACCAACCTTCTCTCGAAAGTAAACACGAGATCCTTCGAGAATTGCCCGCGAATCTCGGAGTTGATCAACCATACAGAGTTTGATTATATGAGCTAGGTTCTATCGAATTTTCTCCATAACGGAGTTACAGGTCGAGAGATCCGATGTAAGGTTTTCCGGTTATCGGTAATACCGGGATGAATCTGGGTCTAGCAAATGAACCACGCTGATCCGCTTTTTGGATGATTCGCATCCCATAGCGAGAGGTATTATCTACTTCGTTCGAACCTGTCATGGTAGAAAGGCGAGTGATGATAGATACTCCGCGTACCATCGTTGGAGAAAATCGATATCGCACGAGAATGCTCGACAATTATAATAGGGAGGTTCGGTAATTTTTTTAAAAATGAAAATCGATAGAGTTTGGGTCACAAAAACGTTAACCGAAGTTGTAGCGCAAAATATTAAGAGTTAATCGTGCTATAAATATTTAAAAATCATGAATTGACGCGAGGCTAGAAAGCAGGACCTCGACACGAGGCTACGTTGCGTGACGTCAGTTGCCAGACACCCCCGCCGCAACGTCCAACCTATGCTCGCAACGAGTAGATTTACCGTAGAAAACGCAACAGCCAGCAGTACGTATTAAGTAGTAGTAGCTTCAGCGCGGGTTTTAACGTCCACACGTCCAAAAATCACATACACATCGTTGTTGCTGTCTCGGAACTAACTATTTCTTATTTAGTAGACGCTGCAAAGCCCGTTTAGAAGGGACAGAGTGACCAGAAATCACTCTGTATCAAACTACAAACCACATGCTCATCTGGGCCGCTAGGCCCGCCAGGTTTTTTCCGGTTGTAAAGTATTGGAAACTTTTTAGCAAGGCTAGAGTTATAAATCTGTACCCTCTTACCTTTCCTTTGCGATAATAAATCATATTCTTAACCCTTTCACTCACGAACTTTTATTTTTACAGCCATACAATTGATAATGTATATTCCAGCTCTTCGATGCTTTAAATTTTAATTTTTTTTAATAAAAAAAAATTTTCTTTGCATAAATTTAATGTTTTTAGTTTATTTATAAATGTAATTTTTAATTTGTATGGCGATATGTACCTTATACGTTCGTTACAATGTCCACGAATGTACTTCTTGTGAACAAACGGTCAAAATTCTAATTTATGACCTTATATATACATTAATCCACGTATCCACATTTGTGGTCACCATGAGCGAAAGGGTTAAACTTAGGATTATAAATATCTAACATCGAGCAGTTTTTGCTTATTTCAATACTCTCACTCAAGAAGTAATCGATTAAATTAATGTAGAAGTTTTCTTATCTATGTATTATATAATTTGCTTTTGGGGAACATAACAATGGTCCAACATTTGTTGCTACGGATTAAGGAAAAACCCCAAAAGAAGACCTCAATCAGACCAAGTAATCATTATCATTCAATCTTAAATTTATGCTGATACATACATAGTTTGTAGATACAAATTACTCTTATATTCTAATAAGATTACATAAAAATTGATAGTATCGTGATCAAATTTATAAAAAATTAATATTCAACAGTAATCATCATCATATGATACATTACGCAAATCTCTAATACGTGCACTTCGTTGAAATTTATTTACTTCAGAATCTTTTGAGGAATTTACGTCGATCTTATTGTTTTTATCAACTTCATCTGTCTCAACAATAAGCCTTTCGTCAAATAGAAGCTTAGCCCTTTTCCCTTCTGACCATCGCTGATTCACCCCCGAAACATTTGCCGATCCAAGAGAGCCAGATAGTTAAATCACGTTCGCGCTATATGCCTGCACTGCTCCCCGGGAGGAGGCGGAGCTTGTGTCTGGCAAGTGACGTCAAACCAATAAGAAAACGTTCTCGTCCCTAACGTTATCGCCGGAGTTACAATGGGCAATTTGAAGTAGAAATTTTTTTTTTTTTAATTCTTTCACGTACATGGTTACTTATACATGCATAATAGTTTCCATAGAGAAATAACATAAAATATTTTTGGTCCGAACCTCCCTATTGACGAACGTAATAGGTCTACAACTTTGCTTCCGCCGTTTTTCCGAAATTTGAGGCTTCATTGTAAAAAACTGGTTACACATTTATGATTCAAAGTATTGTCCATCGCTGGCCACTACTTTCCCACATCTATCGGGCAGCGTACGAATTCCGCGAAAAACTGGTCATCTTTTGAAGTGATCTACGAATCGATAAGGCGAAAGCAAATTTGTACAGTTAATATGAAAATGTATACCGTATGTCCAACGACAAACCAATCGAGTGTCGAGATTTTGAAATTTGACTTCCGCAGTGTTTGGACGGAGCTCGAGTCATTTGGCTTCAGAAAAATGCGCTGCGTAAGCGGAAAAAGTGTTAAACGCTGATTTCCCGATAGCTGTCAATTCGGGAGATCGAAGCGTCTGACCTTGAAATCATGAATCTGTGAATAATGGTGAGTAATTTTTAGCAGTGATAAAAAATAATCATTCTTGTTCGTTCGATGGAATTCCCCAAGTGTTTAAAAACTCGAATGATTATTTCTTATCACTTCTAAAAATTACTCATCATTATTCACAAATTCACTATTTCGAATTAAGATACTTCGATCTCCCGAATTGACAGCTATCGGAAAATCAGACGTTTGATACTATTCCCTCTTATGCAGCGCACTCTTTTGAAGTCAAATGACTCGAGCACCATCCAAACACTACCGAAATCAAATTTCAAAGTCTCGGCACTCGATCGGTTTGCCGTTGGACATACGGTATACATATACATACCGTATGTCTGACACATACGGTATATAGGCACCCACAAAAACAGATTCTCTGTAAAAAAAGGCGGCATGTTCATTCAGTGCCAACAAAAATTGATACGTAAAATACTCTCCAAAAAAGATTTGAAATCAATTAAGATTGCCATGTTGAAGAGTTATATATAAAAAGTAAAAGGCATCATTTGAAAGGGAAATTATTGTAAATCAAGTGACTCCAAAATTCGACTAAAAAAATTTATAAAAAAATTTTAATAAAAAAGAACTTGCCGCGTTTAAGTTTTCATATTTTGTCCACTATACCGAATAATTGGTAGTGCTTGGACGCTGTTAGAGTGATTCATAAATTGCACTGCCGAAGTCAAATTCAGAGAAATTCAGAAGGCCCCCGCCTGATCGGTTTCTCGTACGACATTCGGTATACTGGTGGTATCATATAAGTGTATGAATTTATTTAAAATCATAAGTGCATAAACATCGAGTATAATTCTGTGTCTGAATTTTTTATTTTGAAGGGAAAAAACGCGGCAAGTTCTTTTTTATTAAAATTTTTTAATAAATTTTTTTCATTGCAATATGCGATTTTCGTTTTAACTATTCCTGCTCTAAGTAACTTTTACTTCTTTCAAAGCATTTACCTCTTGTACGAATTGGTGGTCGTAGGGGGCAACGATCAATGATTGTGACTAATCGTAGACAAATTATTCCTGCGATGATGTTCCAGTTGCACACCAATTGCCTTTTAGTTTTAATAGACGAACTTGTCTACGACGAGTCTCTATTATCGATCGCTGCCTCCTACCACGAACAGTTCATAAAAGGTGACTACCTTGAAAGAAGTAAAAGTTATTTAACGCTGGAATAGTTGAATGAAACGAGAAGCGCGTATTGCAATTAATGTACCGTGGGTAATAGGCGCTCGGTGACAAGCCTGACATTCTTCGATGTCCATCGAGTCATCTTTTTACGGACAGGACACGAGCTAGATCCTCTTCGGTTGCACCTGTACGAAATGACATATCAGAAAATCGTGAGTCTTCACGAAAATCTTTTAACCTACTCGTTCTGCAGTAATACTTACAATTAATATACCTGGAAGTTGAAGCAACAGGATTGCCGTACCTTTGGTCCAATATTGAAAATAAATCTTCTCAAGGCTGAATACAACTTGGGCATGTTTCAGCGTACAATTAGCTAGATCCAGCTCGACGAATGAACTATTCCGACTGGTTTTTGGAACGGCAAGTGGACGGTCCCTCGTTCGTCAGAAGATTTTGTTCACAGACGAATCGAAATTCTACAACGAAGGATTAGTGAATAATCACAACGCCCACTATTGGTCCGTGAGAAATCCTCACTGGGTAGAAGAAGTCGAAGGCGATGGAGTGGAGGCGATGAACTAAAAATAAAATAAAATTTAGTATATAAATCGAAACTTGTAGTAGGAAGGCAGAGGGCAAGCACCGATGAGAAAAAATAGAAATAAAGTATTATAGTTACTTCGATGTTTTTGTTCTTCTCCCACGACTTGGATTCTCCAATATGTAGAAAGATTAATTCCGCTTAGTCCTCAAAGAGTTCGTCCCGTCCTCATATGCAATGCTGAAAGAAAAAAAGAAGTGACCACAAAGATATGTATTCTTTATAGGTTATCAAAATGAGGTTAAATGAAGTAATTCAGAAATTAACTTATCTGATTGCATTTCGACTCCTTTTTTCTGTTGTCTATGTTCGATGAATGACTACAGAAAAATAGCACGGCTTCTATTTATTAATAATAAAAACACAAACAGCTGTCACATTTTTCGGAGCACCCATCACCTACACTAAAAGTTAGCCGATGTTTTTCAAATTGATACGTCTCTTTGGTTTGAGTCCGGGCTATCGGGGTTTGAGTCCGGGCTAACGAAATTACCATTAAATTACCGTATGTCCCACTCTGTACGGACCAGTTTGAAAGTTACCTTCAGGGAGGCTTGGTCGGTAATCGAAACATTTAATACCGGTAGAAGTCGAGTTGGTGTCAATTCGGGAGATCGAAGCGTCTGACCTCGAAATTATGAATTTGTGAATAATGGTGAGTAATTTCCATTATTCACAAATTCATAATTTCGAAGTTAGATGCTTCGATCACCCGAATTGACACCAACTCTAACTACTGACTCGACGTCTACCGGTATTAAATGGCTCAAGTACTGACCAAGCCTCCCCGAAGGTAACTTCAAACTGGCCCGTACAGAGTGGGACATACGGTACAGGAATCATCGGTATCTCCTAAGCGCCGAGCGATATGCAACCCATTTGCTGGCGTGTATAGTGCGACTGACCCTGTATGTATGTTGTTACATACAATCTGTCCCTTTCAATACACGCCAGCGTAGCACATTGCATATCGGTTGGCGCCATCGGATCCAAGATGGTTCCCTAAAATTCCAATATGGTTCCCTAAAATTCCAAGATGGTTCCCTAAAATTCGGTGACAATACCGACAGCCGGTACTCGAACCAAATAGCAGATATTTGAACCAAATAGCAGGGACACGAACCAAATAGACGTTTCAGTCCGAAAAACATCGGTCATATCAATAGTGGTGAATGTGAGAGACGCTCTGATAGCTAGCTATTATCAAATCGTTTGGATTTTTTTTTAATAATCAAGATAGTGCACGGAAGCAGTGTCATTTTTCTCTGGTTGCTGGTGCATGAAGAGCAGGAAAGGAGACATCTGTATCTCGGAAGAAGTGGCATCAGATAAGTTACTTCCTAACTGACTGCCTTAACCTCATTTTCATCCCTTATACAGAACAAATATCTTTGTGGTTACTCTATTTTTTGTTTTCAGCGCCATACGAGAACGGGACGGATTGATGGAAATTTGATTTTTCTTCGCAGTCAAAAATCAACCTAGGTAGAAAAGAATTCTCTAGAATTGCGGTACAATGCCACGGTATGAATATCAGGTTCTACCGACATGACATGCATCGACAAGGTCTGTATCAACTTTAGCGGTATATTGGGGGCACTGCACTAATTCCGTGGCACATTTTTCTATCTGGGAAAGCACAGCGTTCCGATAATATACCGTCTTCCCGTACTGACAGTATACATGCATTTTTTTACCTCTAATATGCCGGAATTAAAAATCTCTAGAACTCTGCGGTACAATGCCACGGTAGGAATATCAAATTCTACCGACATGACATGCTTCGACGAGGTCTGTATCAACTTTAGCATTATATTGGGGGCACTGCACTAATCCTGTGGCACATTTTTCTATCTGGGAAAGCCGTGGTAGAAAAGTAGGAGATACGATAGAATTGGATTACAATAATGAAGTAATTATTTTATTATCTTTTCTTTATCGATATATTCCCCCTTTCGTATTATCAAAAGTTCCAATTATATATTATCGGAACGCTGTACAGCTGTACTACCATAATAATATGCTTTCCCAGATAGAACAATGTGCCACAGGATTAGTGCAGTGCCCCCAATATACCGCTAAAGTTGATACAGACCTTGTCGAAGCATGTCATGTCGGTAGAACCTGATATTCATACCGTGGCATTGTACCGCAGGGTTCTAGAGATTTTTAATTCCTGCATATTAAAGGTAAAAAATGCATGTATACTGTCAGTACGGGAAGACGGTATATTATCGGAACGCTGTACAGCTATACTACCATAATAATATGCTTCCCCAGATAGAAAAATGTGCCACAGGATTAGTGCAGTGCCCCCAATATACCGCTAAAGTTGATACAGACCTTGTCGAAGCATGTCATGTCGGTAGAACCTGATATTCATACCGTGGCATTGTACCGCAATTCTAGAGAATTCTTTTCTACCTAGGTTGATTTTTGACTGCGAAGAAAAATCAAATTTCCATCAATCCGTCCCGTTCTCGTATGGCGCTGAAAACAAAAAATAGAATAACCACAAAGATATTTGTTCTGTATAAGGGATGAAAATGAGGTTAAGACAGTCAGTTAGGAAGTAACTTATCTGATGCCACTTCTTCCGAGATACAGATGTCTCCTTTCCTGCTCTTAATGCACCAGCAACCAGAGAAAAATGACACTGCTTCCATGCACTATCTTGATTATTAAAAAAAAATCCAAACGATTTGATAATAGCTAGCTGTCAGAGCGTCTGCCACATTCACCACTATTGAGATTCACTACTCCGATTACACTGAATTTTTACTTTTTATTAACAAGCGCGTCCGAGGATCGAAAAAATGCGAGGGAAATCGTTTCGCGAATGGAAATATTTTATTAATTTTGAAAAACAACTAAACATTCAAGGAATATATTCTCTCACACACTCTCACATACATTTTTGATGGCGTATGCGTGTGGCCGCATCTGTGTACACATTTCCGACCATGGCCGAATACCGCCGAAGACAGGCGGAATTTTTGTGACATTTTTACATATATATATCGCCCGAGAAATCGGATTCTCGACTTTTGAGGGGCGAGGGGCGTGGCTTCGCGAAGGAAAAATCTCTGTTAATATGTAACTTACAACATTTACTCTGGTCTCTATCGATAGAGAATAGTCGATTTATATGGCGTAACTAAGCATAGTTTTGGTTATAACCGTATATTTATTGAGAAAATTCGATGTTAAAATTGAGGGGTGAAGGGGGCAGACATTTTTCCTGTAAAGATACACGGGTGCTCGCGGCGACAGCGCTGGCGGCGTCGTTCTGACGACTTGAATGAACATGCCGCGAGACACTACCGTGTCTCTTGATATACATGAATACAGACATAGAGTCCGACGCTAAAGTACGTTCTCCCTTTAAAATTTAAAAACCGGTGATCAACTCGTCCACGTCACTCTTCAGAGACCGTTTTGTTTCTATATTACATATACAGGGTCTTCAAAAAGTCCCGGTACGGCTGATTATCTCAGCGGGAAATCATTTTAGAGAAAAATATTTAACGCAAAGCTTTTAGGATTTTTCCCTGGCTCCCCAATGGTTATACTGGATTTGACCTTGGCCATGACTTTCAAGGCCATATCAAGGTCAAATTGATCTTTTTACATGCGAATCCCTATTTTTGATACCGGAAATGAAAAGAGCGGGAAATTTCACATTCAAATATGCCCTTGACCATTTTTTTCATGTGACCTTTATGGTCAGCGGAGCACAGTGGGAAATTTCTTTGAATTAGAAGGACAACATTCTTAATGGCTTATTCAACTTAAACCAAATTCGGTATAGGGGGTTGTTGGGTCGCTGATCACGAATCTGAAATCAAAAATTCAAAATTTTTCAAATTTGACACGAATCTGTCAATTTTCGAAAATCTCGTCCGCCATATTGGATCCGCCATCTTGAATTTTTAAAACCTGACTCCAGATTCGTGATTAGCGACCCAAAAAAAACCCTATACCGTATTTGGTTTAAGTTGAATAAGCCATTAAGAATGCTGTCCTTCTAATTCAAGAAAATTTCCCACTGTGCTCCGCTGACCATGTAGGTCACATGAAAAAAATGGTCAAGGACATATTTGAACGTGAAATTTCCTACTCTTTTCATTTCCGGTATCAAAAATAGGGGTTCACATTTAAAAAGATCAATTTGACCTTGATATGACCTTGAAAGTCATGGTTAAGGTCAAATCTAATATGACCATTAGGTAGCCAGGGAAAAATCCTAAAAGTTTTGCATTAAACATCTTTCTCTAAAATGATTTTCCGCTGAGATAATCATCCGTACCGGGACTTTTTGAAGACCCTGTATATAATAATATACGAGTATATATTCATACGTTCTCGCTTTTGACTAGCTTATCGTCTATATATCGAGTATAGGCAGATATTATTCACCGATTGTCGTAAAGGAATAAGTCACGATCGGAACAACAAATTATAATTGACATTTGTTGTTCATTTTTCCCAAGTTAATTGTACAAATGTTCCAAACGGTTGATAAATAATACGCTATTTGAATAGTATTCTTCTGAGGAAAGAATGAGAGATCCCTTAGTCAACTTCATGGGTTGTCAATTCATTTATTGATTCATATTAAAAGATACATACAGAGTGTAAAAAAATGTCCCGGGACGGCCGAATATTTTGAAAAATATGCATCGCATAGAAAAACAAAAAATCACAGTTTCAATATTTTTAAAAGTTCTATCCAATCATACTAAACTCGACCCTCCTGTCCCATACCCCGCTGGGGGGCGGGGGGTAACTTCAAAATTTTTAATGGAAACCCCCAATTTTTATTGCAAATTCGGGTTTTACGTTAAAAAATAAGAAACTCTTGTCTGAAATATTTTGTTGTATCAGTGGCAGATGGCACTCCAATCGATGGGGACACAAACCACAAACCCACAATATCCATCACTCCACTAAACCTCGGGTTGATCTGCAAAACTGAAATCGAGCTACCGCGCAAAATTCGATCCCTTTCCCCTAACACACTGCCGCATACGAATTCTGAGAATCTCTGTTCACGGCGAACTGTGCATTCACACAAGTACCATGGATACCCAAGGTTTGTGTCCACATCGATTGAAGCGCCATCTACCGCTGATACAACAAATATTTCAGACAAAGGTTTCTGACTTTTTAACGTAAAACCCGAATCTGCAATAAAAATTGGGGGTTTCCATTAAAAATTTTGAAGTTACCCCTCGCCCCCCAAGGGGGAGGGGGGAAGGGAGTCGAGTTTGATATGGCTGGATAGAACTTTTAAAATCATTGAACCTGTGTTTTTTTATTTTTCTATGGGACGCATATTTTTCAAAATATTCGGCCGTCCCGGGACTTTTTTTACACCCTGTATAAGTACGCACACATCAAAGGTTTTAAGTTTAAAATTCTTCTTTGTCCTATGAACCAAATATCAACCAAATGAATCAACCAAATATTGTCAACTGACTCTCTTTTAGTTGATTCGAATGATATTTTTATCGAACCGATAAAGCATTTTACCGAATCGATGAAGCAATGATCGATTCGATAAAAAATATTATTCGGGTTAACTAAAGGAGTTAGTTGGCAACATTTGATTGATTCAACTGCACTTTTTTTTTTATCGGTGTATTATATCTACCTACACAATTGCGCTAAATGTGTCGTGGACTACCTCTTTGGTACTCTAACATGTTTTCTGTTGGCAGGAATATAGAAATAACTACTTTTTATTGCGTGTACTCTCAATTATATTTTTAGTTAAAAGCAAAGTTATTACCATGAAAACGAGTTAAATACGGCTGCAGCTATATTTATATCCCAGAGTGTAGGAACTTTATAGGCTCGGCGTTAACCCTTTAAGTGGCAGAAGACTGGAACACATTTTAAAACACATTATATGAACTCTTTTTATGTATATAATATTTCTTGCCATGAAAAAATAGTTTTCATATTTTTTAAAATTATAGATAAGGTAAGGTGGGGTAAGAGCGTACAAAAAAATAGACGGGGCAAGTGCCTCATATCAATTTTTATTCAAATTTCTTATCGAATGGTGCTGCCATCTTTAATTTATAATCTTTCGTGAGTACGCGTATGTTTATTAAGCTGTTTTTCTAATCTAAGAGGTATTTCCGCAGTTGCTAACCTGAATTATTGTTTTTCTTCATATGTTGATATAATGTACGTGCCCCGTCTATTTTTTGGTATGCTCTTACCCCACCTTACCTTACTTATTTATATTATTTTCTCATATGTATTAGAATTTACATTTATCTTGTGTAGTATTAGTTTTCCATTAAAACATCAGCTAGGAGACTTAGGTCTGGTGGGAAACTATTCTTCTAGTAAAACTTAAAGGGTTAATAGGACATTGCACCGTAAATAAGTGACAACTCGATGTTTAGGCGTGCCTTATTACAGACAATAAGTATACCTTGTCGCGATGCAGTCTAGTCGTAAACGCTACTCACTCTTCGAATATGCATTCAGGTACTCAGTTTTTTTCCAGTGGGAATTGTAAACGCCGTGGCTGGTTTGCTCGTACAGGGGTTAAGCTACGTTATTTCCGGTATGACTCGCGCGAGTGTGCACGAACGGGCGAACCGCGAAACCGAGCGGCGAGTCGGGTCCGACCGGCCACTCCCAGCTATTATGCTGTTTCTAATTAATTTATGGACTGAAAATGCTCCTCTCTCACCGGAGGCTACAAAATGAGAACAGTGTGTGTGACCAATTAACAATACGAACATGACACCGGCGTCGACCCCGACCGATGTCTCGGACCTACGGCGCGCTGTACGTATTTAAATGCCATTATTCATAATGCATGAGAGTTTTTTTGTTCGAAACTTCTCGGCAAATTGAACAACCGCCAGAGAGAGAGAGAGAGAGCGTCTGGATTTTTGCTCCCGACTGCACGAAGCACGATGAAATATTTTATCGCGCGAATCTCTCTGTATTCGGCAGTAGTACATATTAGTACTTTGCATCGATCCAAATTTTATGCCGGTGGAATACGAGCAGTGATCCAGTGATGGCATACAGTTAGGAGTCGGTAATTAAATTTGCTAAAATTAGTTTAAAAAACTGTTAGCACATAAATATTATTCCAGATATGGGCTATCACTGGCTTCCTTTATTCCATTGATAATATCTGACATCCTGAAATCTGCAATCTATGGCCCAATGATAGGCAGCCTATGCTTGGCCAATTACCGGTAACCAAACATCGGCCAAGTGTTGGCCCTGTTTTATCAGCGCTGGGCTTATATGGGTTGCGGAATATCCAGACTGTGTAATCAATTGTGATAAGGTGAGGCGAGTAGAGGGGAAAAGGGAGAAGTACCCCAACCAATATCACGTCATATGTTAAAAATCCAATAATATGTAGCGTAAAAGTGGGATAGATATCCCCCTCCCCCCTCTCCAAGGATTAACAATTATACAGCAATATTTATTGTTGTTAGAATGTGAATACATGGTCTATTTACGAGAACGTATACTGAAAGAAAAAATGGTATATTCAATTAAATCTGCGTTTACGGGTAGGGGATGCAGAATTAGTTGCTTCAACTAATAAAGGTCATAACGATTAACGATTATTTGAAGGAAACAGGCTGTCCATTCGAGTCAATTATTAGTCCAATTAAATCTGCAACCCCCCCCGTAACTACCGATTTAATGAAATCTACTACATTTTTCTGCCAGTGTAATAATTTCTGTAATAGAAAAATATAATTTGGATAAAACAAGCTAAGATGTTCAGAGATATAACAAATTCCGTTTTCGGCATTTTAGAGGATAGATGTCCAAATGTTGGAATAGATACCTTGGGCGTCTGATAAGATGAAGAATTCAACTTCGGCGTAAGAGAGAAATAAATTTCATAATGAATATATCTGATATCTGACATAATTCTAAAATACATATAAAAAATACAATTATGAATAAGTAGATAAACAAAAATAATTGAAAGTTCACTGCAGAACTATTATTGTCCTGTCGACACAGATGACTTCGCCATTTCCTTCGCTATTTGTTTCTTCTTCTCCCAACAACTATTACCAAATGTTTAAAAAAAGGCATTTTCTATTTTCTACAGGAAGTTGATAATAATAAAAAGTAAGCAATAATCAGTAGATTGTATACTGCATTATTTTCCGTAACTGCAAAAATATCGGTATATTAGATCGTTAATAAAATAGAGGCATCTCTGTCCTCCGTCGCGTCGCCAGTAGAAATCTAGTCTCAAACGAAAGATTACCGGTGGGAGAGTTGCCTCATTAATAATTATTCCGATTTGCAAGATTGATATGAAATAGTCGTTATCATTCTTCATTAGTTACCTTTACTAATCTGCAAAAATTACTTTCACCTCAAATTTTTTCGTCGAATATTCCACAGACATTATTTTAGCGGAGGGAGTTCCACGTGAATTAACAACGAGCTGTGCTCTCCGCTTGAAACTGTTGTAAATACTTCAGTGATATAGCTCATGGGTAAATTTTTCATGTTTATGTTCATGAATATGTAAACTGGTGTAATAGAAATACCCCATTGCCTCAATCATCGTAGCATATTAGAAATAAAGGGAGAGAAAGAGGGGCATCTATCCTGCAGAGGCATCTGTCCCACTTTTACCCTAGTGCTAATATTATAATTTAACCGTCATTATTTTCCTTCTTATTAGTACGGTTGTACATACTATTAATCTGGATTTAAATTAAAGGGGGAAAAGAGAAAAAAAGGAGTAGGACAAATATAATAAGTTGGAGATACAATGTAATGGTAAACTTCATGGCCATTTTATGGAATGTAGGCCTCAACGTGTGATGAATAGGTATGCATACTCGTATAGGTAATAGAGTAAGGTAAAAGTATGCGGCGGATAAGAGTGTATAGTGAAGATATTACAAGAAAAAAATGTTAAAAGTTTCAAATAAATTACGCTGCATATAATAATAAGTGTCATGCTCCATTAGATTGCCCATCAAGTTTTAGAATCGTCGGTAAAACCGTGTTTCTATAATTAGAGAAATTTTTAATTTTACGAGCTAGATATAGCTTCTGTTTTAAAAAATATTACTTCATAATGAAACACTGCTATAGAGTATAACCATAAATTAAACAAGAATGTTAGCGTTTTTCTGGGGGGTATACATAGCGAAGTTTTTCTGGTGTCATATGATTCGGTATACATACGCATACTGCAATAGGTTTGCCGAAAAGTAAAAAAAGTTTTACTTTACTATACGCAAATATATAATATATCCTATACAGGGTGATTCGAAATGGGCGCACTTCCTCTCGTAGAGAGATTCTTCGCAAAAAACTGAACCGAAAGTTCCTGTACAAAATTTTTGTGCTCCGCACAAATTTGGTGAATTTTTTTACGACTCAGGTGGTGCTTTTCGAATATTAGGGTGCCTTCCGCCGCTCCGATGATTGATTTCAAAATTCTAGGCTGCAGAGGAGGCACGCTGGAATAACTACTGCGAGTTTCGCTGCCGTCTAAAATCTTGTCCCTTGAATCTGACTTTGGATTGGATATTTTCGAACTGGATTATCTTGTAAACTAGGCGGAGCACAATAATTTTGTACAGGAACTTTCGGTTCAGTTGTTTGCGAAGAATCTCTCTACGAGAGGAAGTGCGCCCATTTCGAATCACCCTGTATATAGTGGGAAAAGAGCTGTGCGCACATAAATATGGAGCAAGAGTTCGGAGGGTGCTTCGAGTGAACTGCGAGAAAACGACGAGAATAACTAACACATATATTCCATCCTATAAGTACACTAAAAAAACAATTTATTTACGGCTATATACATAATATGATTATGGTGAAAGAATTATTTTTTTGAGCCAATCAAACATTCGTTAGTTATTACTCCATTTCTGTTTGAATGACAGAGACATTCCAATAATTAACATATATTTATCTATCCCGACGAAATATTTCTTTCGTCATAATCAAATATTTGTTAACTACGAATAAACTCTACACTTCCAATCAGTAGAGGTATATCGAGAAGACTATATCATATAACGCGGGGCGTAGCTTACAGGTCAGCGACACTGGTTGCATATCGGTGGGGCACTCTATTCACTGCAGCTTGCTGTAATTTCATGGTAATACCGATAGCTCGGATCAGGACCAAGCGGATAGAGCCAAGCGAAAAACATCGACTATTTCACTCATGATCTAGAATTGAGTTGGTTTCAACATTCTTGTTCGCGTTCTTTCTAAATACCCAGTCGCGGAAATATAACTTTCGCTTGACTTAATCCATTTGGTTCTGATCCGAGCTGTTGGTATTATCACGAAATTACAGACAGTTGCAGCGAACGAGATGCCCCAACCGATATGCAACCAGAGTCGCTGGCCGGTAAGTTATGCCCCACGTTGTATACTAGCGAAGCCTGCGATTTCGTTCGCTTGAAATGTGGTTTTATAAAATAGAATAACGGACACAGTAAACAGACCCGGTCGTAACTTAGGATTGGAGTTTGACAGGTGCCCGAGCACTTTTACTGAATTTCAGGAACGTAAGAAGGGTCGAATAGTCACGCGTTACAAGGTGCAAACATGTGCGAGCGAGGGTTTTCACTCAGGAAATTTCGCTTGAAATCATAGAAAAATCACATAAAAAATATTTTGAGGTCTCTTGAAATCTCTGGAAATCTCTTGAAATTTCTTGACATCTTTAGAAATTTTTTGAAATCATTTCTGAAGTCAGAAGAGATTTAAGTGACTGCTAATTTCAGGAACACGCTGGAAATCATTTGAAATCGTTCGAAATCTTCGGAAATATCATGAAATCTCTGTGAGATCTTGATGAACTCTCGTGAAATCTCTGGAAATCTTGGTGAACTCTTGAAATCAACGACTGCCGTGTGACATCGATCCATGATGAACTCACATGAAATCTCTTGAAATCTTTTGAAATCTCGTGAAATTTCTGAAAATCTTTGGAAATCACAGAAAGATTTATTTCAATTTTCTGAGTGAACTGCTCCTCGCGTGAGAAGGTGGCCATCGAATTTCACCATCGAGTATATCTAATATACATAGAGAAAAAGTTATAAAATGAATATGTTATTAAGTTGGCAGTCGTGATACGAGTAATATCTAATGCATGAGAAAGCGAACTTTTTAATTTCGCCTAGTTCGAAGACAATAAACAGGCCTAGTCGTAATTTAGAATTTGGGCCCAAGAGACGCAAGAAGACCACAACCACGCGTGCCTAAGTGTAAACACGTGCGGGGAAATTTCAGTTAAAATCGACTGTTTTTTAGACGTGAAATTTATAAATAAAATCAATAAATTTCCTATCTGGAGGCCCCGACCTGACTGCTAGTCGAGTTATCGATCACCCCCGGACGCAAGGCAAAGTTCAACGAAAAAAATATGGCAGGAAAGATTATCGCTCAAAACTTGTTTGTCAGGGGTTTTTTGGGTCGCTCCTTACGATGCTGATATCCAAATCGGTCTATTCTGAAATCCAAGATAGCGAATGCAATATGGCTGATGATGAATTCCAGAAATGTTTAGAATTTAAAGATTATGGCCCGAAACTTATTATTTGGGCGTTTTTTGGATCGCTCATTACGATGCTGATATCCAAATCGATCTATTCTAAAATCCAAGATAGCGGATAAAATGTGGCGGTTGATGATTCCAGAAGTTTATCAAAATTAGAAGATTATTGTCCAACATTTCTGGAATTCATCATCTCCTATATTGGATCCGCCCCCTTGGAATTGAAAATAGACCGATTTGAACATCAGCTTAGTAATGAGTGACCCTGAAAACCTCAGAGTAACAAGTTTCGGGCCATAATCTTCAAATTCTAAAAATGTCTGGAATTCATCATTCGCCACATTGGATTCGCCATCTTGGATTTGGGAATAGACCGATTTGGATATCAGCATTGTTTTTGAGTTAAATCCAGACAAACAGAGAAAGGCCGACAAAAATTTTTTAAATAGTTTTTCATGCCTAAGTATTGTATAAGTAAAACAATACGCATATATACAGGCATTTATTTCGAAATTACAGAGAGACACTAATTTCATTATTTTGTATATCAAGATTTTGATTGTTGAATAAACAGTCACATGGAAATTATTTTAACTACGAAAGAGCAAAAATAAGTTTATCTATAATGATAATTCCTAACTTGCCACCAGTTTTCTCTCAATCATTGAGTTAAATAAATATTTTTGCTATTATTGTATTTTTAAATGCAGTATTGCATGCTATTTTTTATATGTGCGTTACTACACCACTGATAGGGTATGAGAGAGAGAGAGAGAGTGTGTGTTTGAATTTCTTATAGGGTAAACCGAGGAGATATGCCATATGAGGAGAGATGCCAAATGGCAATATTTCGATCTGTAAGGATCAGATGGCTCTCGCACCAGGTCTGACGGTATCTTTATGTTACATAAATCCGCGTGTGTTAATGCTATGTGATAAAACTGTGTTGCTGGTAAGTACTGCCTGAAAAACACTTTCATGCACTCTCAAAGTTTTTGAGAGGGTACACAAACCGTTCTCATTGTCTATGAAAATGAAACATTTGCTCGTAAGCAAATACCGGTATGGAACGTTATAGGTTAAGGCAGTGTATTGCGTCGTAGCAGTCGTGTCTACCTTCACATTAATTGAATTTATTAGAAGTGGCATCTCTCCCATAGGTTTAGGAGAGATGCCACACGAACGAAGAGTGAGATGCCCGAGGTACAAAATGAATTTTTTACAGACATGCCGACTTTTTATAAGCGCAAATGCCCTTCGAGAGGCTCCTGGACTCAGGCGAACTTGATTTCAGCTGAAGTAATAAAGTAAGTAGTCAATGAAGTAAATAGGGGCGCGAAAATATCTCAGGACGAAGAAGGTAGAAGATTGGATACAATGCATTCACTGCCATGCCAGGCTACATGAGGGATGTACTAAATTCGCGAATGTTTATCAACCTTGCGGAAAAATATCAGTAACAACCAATTAAGCATTAGGCATCTCTCCTCTACTATAAAGGAGAGATGCCAAAATGTAGTGTTCGCAACAATGTCTTGTAACTTCCGCAATTTGATTAGTTACGGGGTACTTTTCGTTTTTTAAGAAGTTAAGAGTTTATATTTTCGTTATATTGCAAAGGATTTAATAAATGTTCAGTCTGTCGATGTGTTTTAGTACAAATAAAAAAAACGTGGCATCTCTCCTTGGGGTTTCCCCTATTTCTTTTCTTTGGAATGATTGCAAAGATCTTTTCTGTGATGTTGTTAGTTTTTTATTTGAAAGGAAAAGGTTTGAGATAAGTTTTTTACGAACTATGAAAATATTAGATCCTACTTGAAAAACAAATACATATTGAAATTCATGTAGGTATAATCCCACATTGTTATGATAAAGTAATTATTTTTGTATTATATAGGGAAATGTGCAACGTGAATCCTAACCGAATCTTGTATCATACTGTGGCAAAGATCGTTGCCGTGACGAAATAGACTTAGGCATCTGTTATCCACTATTATAATGTATTTACGTTATATATATCGTAGATTGACTCCAATAAGAGGATTGATTGACAACACGCGGGTGGTTGCGGTTATTTGACTCTTCTACACCTAATGTCGAAAGGGGAAGTGGGAAAAGGTGAGTCGCAGATAAGACCCTCGAGCTACATTGGTCTCCAGCGGAACGAATTCAATTTTTGGGGGTATTTTATTATACCGTAGATAAATTATAATCGTAAGTGCGCGATCAGTGGCCATGTGAATACGGCAAAATATCTTTAAGTAAGTACCTAGTCATAAACTATAATTGTTCCATAAGGATTATCGCCAGCCTTGGAAATACTCCCCGTGATGCACTTCGGGCTCACGTGCAAGGCGAATGTATGGAAATAGGAGACCGTTGCGATGATAGCGCTTAGAAAGGAGAGAGCGACCATTACGGGGCCGATTATCGAGCAGTTACGTGAATTCTTCAGGGGTGTTCACTGCAGCGGCTCAGCTGAAAACGGCCGAAGTAACGATATACTGATCTCTGTAACGAGAAATCGATAGCTTCCGATACTCCCTCCAGTTGTGTGCATCGGGCGCAGTGGCTGCTGTAAATTCAAATGGCTGATAGCGAAAAACGCGAGTTCGCTCCCTCACTGAACCGATATCGATATCGCCGTTAGACTGGCGCTTCCGTCTGTCGTCTAGCTTATCACGTACCTTTACCATAGAGCATCCCGATTGAATCGATTCTCCGCGTTTACCGTTACGCGTCGTATCGACGTGAGCCTCGATGAACGGAAATGCTGATGTGTCTAAATAAAGCCCGACTATAGCCGTCACCAGAGCCCCGGAGTAATTTAGCCAGGTCCCCGAGACCCCGACGTACTTTGGATTTTCATTTCTTGTTTTGCAAACTAAATCACGTGGATATATCGCACGTTTGCTGCAATATTGTCATAACTCAAAATTAGAATTGTCCCAGCAACGACTTTCAGGGGGTTATGAAGTCTAAAATACCGAAAATATCTCAATGTTGGGAGTTTTTTCACGGCTACATGAAAACCCCGATTAAAGTGAAATTAACACAACATTTTTATTCATTCTTAAAGAACATTTTTGGATTTTTTCAGAATTTAAAAAAAAAAATACTGCCGTTCCAGTAATTGAAGGTTTGTCTGGTAAAATCGCGCGGTCTCCTTCCGTACATCACTTTAGCAAAACCGGTTGATCTTTAGCAATTTGGTAAAGTGCGTTTAGTTTTCAATGCTATTTTCTATGAAATGAACTACTATGGATGAGAAAAAATCATTTGGTAGATTTTTATAGGCATCTTAATTTACAGTACAGAAAAAGATTGAAATTTTAAGTAAACAGAGGCCTGTAATTATTGAAATAATCAACTTGGAGGCATAAGAGTAGTTCATTCCAAAGATATATTGATAGTATAAACATTCCCTGAAAATTTCACATTAATCGGACCTACCGTTTTTAAGATACAATATACGGAAGATTAGAAAAATATGTTTTGAGAAAGACAGGTTTCTATGAAAAATTCTAGGATCCAGCTCACATAAATCAAACAAAATGAACTCTCATAGCGGCGGCAATTTTGAAGATAGCGCTGTGCGGTCTTCACTAAAACTTTCCGGAAGAGTTCTACTTTCATAAAGTGCAATTTAAAAAAATCGATTTTTCGAACATTCTAGACTTTATAACCCCCGTAAAAGTTTTATTATTATACTAGCAGCCCGTCCCGGCTTCGCACGGGTAGATTGTGGATTGATTTTGGTCGTCATTTAATGAATTTTTAGCAGATATCTGTACTCATAAGTAGGGAGCCATGCTACGCTAAAAAAACATATGTATTTAATTTAAATTGGAAAGTATATTTCTTTTATTAATTTATCTTAAGGCCAGCGGATAGACAATGTTTTTTATTTTTTTTATTTGGAGTAAAAACATTGGAAAAACATGAATTTTCCAAATTTAAGCCAGCAATAGTCAACCATTGACCTTGTGCTTTGTTGATGGTAATAGCAAAGGCAAGACGCAAAGGGAACTGGAGCCGCTTGAATTCGAATGTTAAATCGTTGGAAATCATAGGTATGCGTGAATGAGGACGTCTTCGCCTTTGAATTTGCCAGTGATGATTGTTACCTCGATTAAATTTGGTTGGCACTAAGGGATTTTTCGTGTAACTGATTTGGAATATTATGTCAGATGTAAGAGATTCCAAATGAAGGTCATGGTCAAGGTCAAATACAATATCACCATTGTACAGCCACTAAAAAATCCTAAATCCTACTATCAAAAAGAATTTGTATAGGGCCCATAGCTTTCATGGTACGAAGCCGAACTGTGCTTGACCTCAATTTGACCTCCGCTGACCATAAAGATCACATGGAAATAATGGTCAAGGACATATTTGAACGTGAAATTTCCAGCTCTTTTCATTTCCGGTATATAAAATAGAGGTTCGGATTTTAAAAAATCAATTTTACCTAGAAGGTCATTGTCAATGTCAAATCCAATATGACCATTGGGTAACCAGGGAAAAATCCTAAAAGTTTTATATTAAACGTTTTTCTCTAAAACGATTTTCCGCTGAGATAATCAGCTGTGCCTGGACTTTTTGAACACCCTGTATAAGATTTACTAACTCAGAAACCTTCGCGAGCATGCGTCCAACCATTCCCTAAAGTTTCATCGCAATCGGATGAACGGTTTAGGAAGGCATAATAATCATCCGTACCGGTACTTTTCGAACACCCTGTATACGATTTACTAACTCAGAGACCTTCGCGGGCATGCGTCCAACCATTCCCCAAAGTTTCATCGCAATCGGATGAACGGTTTAGGAAGGCATAATAATCATCAGTACCGGTACTTTTTGAACACCCTATATAAGATTTATTAACTCACAAACCTTCGCGGGCATGCGTCCAACCATTCCCCAAAGTTTCATCGCAATCGGATGAACGGTTTAGGAAGGCATTTGATATTACCTTAAAAGTCACGGTCAAGGTCAAATCCAATACGACCACTGGGTAGCCAAGGGAAAATCCTTAAAGTTTTGTATTAAAAATTTTTCTCTAAAATGTTTTCCCGTTGAGATAATCGGCCGTACCGGGACTTTTTGAACACCCTGTATAAGATTTACTAACTCAGAAACCATCGCGGGCATACGTCCAACCATTTCCCAAAATTTCATCGTAATCGGATGAACGGTTTAGGAAGGCATAAGAGACATACAGACAGACAGACAAACATTCATTTTTATATATACAGGGTGTTCGGAAAAAACACCGACACAGAAATAGAGGTGATAGGTTACGTCATTACAAGTATTTTGATATAAGGGACCTATACCTGCAAGCGCCCCCTTCTGGAGATATCAACTTTTCAAGTTTATAACGACCGAGGTTGATCAAAGTAGAATAATAGGAAACATATCAAGATGGTAACGAATATTTAATTTTACGAGATACGAAGACAATGTACTACAGCAAATGCTCAAAATGACGTCCACCCATGTCCATGCAACATCGGAAACGATTCTGGATAGATGTGCCACTGCGCAAACTGCTTGCGGAAAGGATAACCGCTTGGCTCAAGTCCTTGTACTTTTCGAAGATGATGCGGATACAAGGAGTTTTCATTTGTTTTTCAATTGTACAGGTAGACAAAAAACTCAATATTATTCTACTTTGATCAACCTCGGTCGTTATAAACTTGAAAAGTTGATATCTCCAGAAGGGGGCGCTTGCGGGTATAGGTCCCTTATATCAAAATACTTGTAATGACGTAACCTATCACCCCTATTTCTGTGTCGGTGTTTTTTCCGAACACCCTGTATAGATTATACGAGCGTTGACCATTTGCTGTCAGATTATGATAATTATCATAGAATTTTCATGATAATTATCATAATTTGGCAGTTAATGGTCAATGCTTGTATAATATAATAATTCAACGTTGAAAGTCGTCGCTTTGGACAATTCTAATTTTGAGTTATGACACTCCCGACCAGAAATTTCGATACTTGTCACGTCAGGACCGGATAAGGCAGCCTGATCTTGAAAGTCAGGTTCTTGTCAGGCAACATTATTCGGCCCTGGTCAAGCATGTAACGCGTTGTCACATCAGGGCCTGATATGTATGGCCAACCCTGGGTCGGATCCGTTAACCGGGTCCGGGCCGGATTCGTCAATCAGTTCCAGACCGGGTTTGACAGCCGGCTCAGGACCAGATATGTGCGCCAACTCTGGACCGGATATGAATGCCAAATGGTGAATGCCTATTCCAATCTACCCGCGTCGAATTTTTTGACCTGGGAAGTCCTTGTAACGATAAAATTTTGCTGTCCCTACTCTACATTTTATATGCGATAATTGTTTATTTTTATATATACACAAAATCGCGTTCAAAAATTGTCTGTGGCGGACGAGTGAGTTCGCCATTTCGACCCGCAGTCGGCCTGTGGACTCGTCAGTAAGGCTAGGCCGACTCCTGCCTTAGACGCTCTGTGGTCCTCTTAGGTACCTATATAGTACTGCACCGACGTTTTACTACCGAGAGCCGAGTGCCGGGGGCCAGGAGCCGCGAGCCGAGGGCCGAGAGGGTCGACGCCATCTGGCGTTAGGCCGCCACAGCGTAGGTTGACTGACTGGGATGACCACACATCCGCCTGATTTGAACCGGGCATGGTGTAACTACGGCAAACTAGACCAGGTTTACCGTGGATTAGCCTGGTCAGGGTCGGGCACGGCGAAATCCCGGTAAACCGGATCCGGCTTGCCATGGATTAGCCTGATACGGACCGGGTACGGCGCAGCCACGGCAAACCGGACCAGATTTACCGTGGATTAGCCTGATCAGGGCCGGGTACGGCGAAATCCCGGCAACCCGGATCCGGCTTCCCGTACATACACCTGACTTGAACCGGGCCCGGTGCAACCACGGCAAACCGGACCAGGTTTACCGTGGATTAGCCTGACCAGGGCCGGACATGGCGAAATCCCGGCAAACCGGATCCGGCTTGCCATGGATTAGCCTGATACGGATCGGGTACGGCGCAGCAACGGCAATCCGGGCCTGATGTGACCACAGGCATGTCTAGCCAAATTTCGTGCGATATATACGCGAGCATGAGGAATATAGGTACCACAACGAATGAACTGACCTCTCCCAAGATGCAGTGTTGAATTCTAGTATGGGAAGTTCACCAGGAAATGAGCTTCGACGCCCCCACAACTTCTAATTAAAAGTTATACCGCTGTTGAAACAGAGTTAACGAAGGAAATGGAGAAATTACAGCTCCGTCTACCGCTTAACAAAATCCAATACGTAATCGTATTCAATTAATGGTATACGAGATCTACATTTCTAAAAGTCTTTATAATGTCACGAATTTGATTATGAACTTCAATTTCATCTGATATTATAGGGGTCTGTGCCAACCCCGTAATTTGAAACGTAGTCGTTAACATGTTTATTACATTTGCAACGTTAATCGGCGTCATTTTATAATGAAAAGCCTATGGTGCAATGATTAATAACTTTTTCCAATAGAATGGTAACTAATTGCAGTCGTAAATGTAACTGGAAATAAGCTACATCTTTCAGCCATCTTTATACTATACTAATAAAAAAATATTCATCATGATTAATGAGAGATTAGAATCAATTTTGTTTTTAATCAATACAGAAATTAATATTATTGTAATAACGTCTTAAACACTTATCCCCACTCCTTTGCTGGTTCCGTGCCCTGCATCCCGCTGCAACGATCATGACTTTCGATGACAATCACATTTTACCAATTTATTTTGGGCAAATGCAATGGTATTTTCGTCTGGCATTTCCTCACATAAGTTAGTAATTATTAAATGTACATGTAAAAAAAAGGTCAATCTCTATACTGTAACTGAAAAAAATTTTGTTTTGTTTATTAAAAGTGTATTTGTCGACCTTGTACAAAGGGGAGGGCGATCCAGACTTGCACAACATGAAAAAGGCATAAAAAATGCATTGCTTTTTAATATATTTTTGGCTTATAAAGTTACTGCACAAAAAACGTCGGTAGCTCTCCGTCTAAAAGGGTACTTTTTCTCTGGAGGAGGAAAGGTGGACTCGCCATCTCATGGCGCTGCGACGAATAAGGCAAAATTCTGGGCCTAACGGGGCTCTGGCTAGCAGGTAATCGGAAAACCCCCTCCCAAACCCTATCGAGACCTGAAATAGCATATTACCGGGGCCCTACACGGACCAAACTTACGAGCGCTACCTAGCATTCATTGATTCGACCCGGTTTAAAACCGGACAATTTCGACACGGATTTCGCGAACGCGAGTTATATGCGGCGCATCTCCTTCATAACGCACGCCCCGCACAAGAAAAGGAGCATCATACCGCGACCCTTCAACTCTCGCGGACGAACTCGAGTACCGTACCACTTGTAGAATGCAGTTCTACGATAGGAATTGAGCTGGTAGCTGGACTAACGACTTAAAGCACCTTTAGTTTTCGTACATAAACTTTAATTCATAGTTTTAAATACTTAATAAACTATTTTGTTTATTCCAGAATAAATCCTATATATATACAACGTGTTTGTCTTAATACACGCCAGTGGAGGGGGTTGCATATCGGTCGGCGCTATCGATCCGCTGCGGTTTCCTGTAATTCGATGGTAATACCGGCAGCTAAGAGTCGAACCAAATGGAACTATCAGTCCGAAAGACCTTGATTATTCGAAAAAATGCAAATGATTGAGATGTCTGATGTTTCTCAGACTGATACGTCTACCGTATGTCCCGCACAGAACTGCACAGTTACAGGGACCTTAAAATTTACTTTCGGCCGGGCTTGGTCGGTATTCAAGCAACTTTTAACGGTAGAAGTCGAGTCGGTAGTTAGAGTTGGTATCAATTCGGGAGATCGAAGCGTCTAACCTCGAAATCGTGGATTTGTGAATTATGATGAGTAATTACAATTATTCACAAATTCTCGATTTCGAGATTAGATGCTTCGATCTCCCGAATTGACACCAACTCTAATTACCGACTCGACTTCTACCGGTAAAAGTGGCTCGAATAGCGACCAAGCCCGGCCGAAGAGGTCCCTGCAACTGTGCGGTTCTGCCCGGGACATACAGTATTTGGTTCGAGTCTTGGCTGTCGGTATTACCACCGAATTACAGGAAACCGTAGCGAATCGGTAGCGCCGACCGATATGCAACCCGCTCCACTGGCTTGTATTAAAGCAAACAGATTGTATGTTTTCGTACATTCATATGCCAAAAAGAAAAGAAAGTAGAGGAAAATAAGAATTGTTTAAAAAAAATAAAGTAATATTGATGAATATTTAAAGTGTTACTTAAGTCGTTCGTCAGAAATGACGGGTTTCTTCTAGATTTGAAAAAAAAAACTGTTTTTATGTGAAGAGTAATGTGCAATTCAAACCTAGAGAGAAACATGCGTACCTACATGAAAATAGTCATTTTGAGCAATATTTCGATCAGCTAGAATCGTCGACTGCAGCGCTCAGCGCGTTCGCGTCAGCGTACACAGTGTCGTAGAGAGCGTGCGTCATTATGGAACAGCTCGCTCATTGATGTACTGTGCACATGTCACTATAAAAGTAATATGATATATAAGTATTCTAGATCATGAATACAGTGGTCCCTCTATTACTCGCGCCCTCCATTACTCGCGCGAGAGGGGAAGTGATTGCCCCCACTCCTCCCGTGACGCCATAACTGCAGCCATAGCATGAAGTATGTACAGAGGTGCGCATGAAAATATAGAGATGAGAAGCCGGCACCGTAGAATGGTAGAAACCGCGCTGTCTCTTTCTTTTGCCACACCTCCATTGAGGTGAGTGGGGGCTGAAGCGAAGCTTCTCTAACTCAGAATTCTGCGAATTTACAGCCCCGAGACGCACGAGTATTAAAGGGACCACTGTATGTATAAATATATAAAAACTGTTTAAAGTGCTTTAAGCAGTTTTTCCATGAGTCTTTTTTTCCAGCTATAGGTTCAATTAGGTATGCCGTGGAAAAAAAAGTTATGATGAGTCATTCGATTTTGAAGCCCGGGACAAACTTCGCGCGTGGCAACAAAAGCGAAGGTGGAGAAGGAGCTTCTTTTGTCACGCGCACGGATTGAAACTTCGACTCGTGACTGTATTCGCCGGCCATTGGCTGCACAACTTCCGTGGTCTTTCCCTCTCTAGGATTTAATAGTCCAGCGATAAAACTACTAGTCTTTATTAATTTGTAATTAGGAAATAAAACTTTAAACTACTGAAACGCGACTTATGAACTTCCTGCACCGTTAATATCCTGCACATACGTTGTAATGAATTATTTCTTGATTACTCTTCCGTGCGCAAAGAATGCATTCACTGTCATCACGGTCGTTCACTAGTGAGCGGTCGTGAGTCTAGTATACAGACTGTCCCTTTCAACACACGCCAGCGTGGCGGGTTGCATATCGGTTATCCGCCTTGCGCCAGACACAGGCGCCACAGGCGCATGGCCCCTGCAGCGGATCGGAGGCGTCAACCGATATGCAACCCACCACGCTGGCGTGTATACCGGGGGACAGTTTGTATATACTCTACCGACCGGAGTCGTGCTGGACCACTTGTGAGAAAGAAACGCCTGATGATAGGCCGCCACAAGAATTTTCCAAATTCTTCCAGCGTCATGAATCCTGCCGCTGGTGATATTTCAAAATGTAATTTTTAAACGTTAATACGTTTAAAAAGGACATTCACAAACATTCACCGTTCTACTCGATACATGGCTGGTAGTACAATTGGCGAAAGGTAAATAAGATGGCTGAGGCAACACGACAAAAGACCTCATAGTAAGGTAATCCCCCGATAACTCCTGTCTTCCCAGCTGGTTAGAAGGACGGAAGTGGAATCGTGACGCCAATTTCGAGTGCGAAATCGAAATTCGCTCGGTCGAATATCAGTGAAGCGTGATCTATATCGAAGTGAAATTGCTTCAAATATTCTTAAATCGCCTACGTCAAATTCGAAGAAATAGTTTGCGACTAGTGCAACTTGTAAATAAGGCGTAAACGAATTTACGTACAATTTAATTCACTGTCTCGTACTCCCGGCATCGCGGATTTTGTCGCTGTTGACTTTTTAGAATGTCAGCTGTAAAAGGTACTATAGCCAATGAAAAACTAATTCTCATAATTTATTTAGCTACGATGGTATTTGTCCTGGCTAATAGATTTGGAATGCCAGTTCTAACAGGTATTCAAAAAAAAAAAAACAAAACGCGTGGCCGTCAAGCGCGAAAGAAGTGAAACTTCGATACTGATGGGTAGAAAATAAACCAAACAAGTAATCAACAATAGTAACACCATGACATTTCAAGATAATGCAGTTCAGATATGGTTTTAAAAGCAATAGTACTACCATGACATTTTTATTATGCCATGGTATTACTATTGTTGATTACTTGTTTAGTTTTCTTTTTAGTTTTCTTTTCTACCCATCAGTATCGAAGTTTCACTTCTTCCGCGCATGGCGGCTACGCGTTTTGGATTTTTTTCCGATCCGCCCGCGAATTAGATTTCCGGGAAGGACGTGGGATTACAAGTATTGGGTTGTCCGGAAAGTTCGTGCCGATTTTTCGTATTTTGATCTTATATCTTGATTTGTTTAGGTAGCGTAAAGGACAGGTCTGAATATACCAGAACGATTGAAAACAAATGACATATGTACATATCGTGAAAGACGGTACTTCAGGCATACTTGGAAAAAAAATTGGTTACGATACGTTAATTTTTGTCAGTTTTATACATCTTTGAATATGGAAGAATGCAAAGTGCATTTTAGGCATATGTCTTTGATACCTCGACAAAAGTTGTTGGAGCTCGGTTGGGATGCTCTGCCCCATCCACCATATTCACCAGACCTCGCCCTCTCTGATTTCCACCTATTTCGATCATTACTTAAACTCTTTGGTCGAGATAAAAAACCACGTAGAAAAGTTTTTTGCTGAAAAATCTGAGAAATTCTGGAAGGACGGAATTTTCAAGTAGCCTGAAAAATGGAGAAAGGTTGTAGTATATAATTTAATAAATGTATACTAAAATTTAAATCTTCTGCGTTTCAATTTTCCTTCAAAATTGGCACGAACTTTCCGGACAACCTAATACATTTGCAACCTTTGTTCGCCGAAACATACCACCTCACTATTGTGCCCGATGACGAGCTTGATTTTAGATTAGAAAGGTGCTTAGATCGCGATGATACTGAGCGATAGGAATCGGGATGTAGAAATCTGATTATCGTAATGGGTAGGTATTGTGGGGGGCGGCTCATTATGACTCGTCTGATAATAATTACTTTCAGAGAAGGATGCGGGACTGCAAGCGCGTCAGCAGCACACGCTTGTCGAAACAGTGTTCATTGACGTTTACGAAATTGAAGAAGTTTATTTTTACACGTTGCTTGTCACTATACTCTTTTGAGCGTTCAGTTGCTGTTTTTGCCATAATACTTATAAATTAATACACACGCGAAAGAATGTTCACTGTTCATTGATGTTTACGAAATTAAACAAGTTTATAATTTTTTTATTTTACTAATTTTCGTTTTTTTTAAAGTCAATCATATTTATAAAATATTAGTTATCATATTTTTCGGGCGAGGTACTATTGGAAATAGAAGTTAGGAATTCAGTAAAAGCACTGTGCTTTCACTACCAAAAATATTATTGATTGGAATGCGCTTGAAAGACATCTTTACTTTTTCACACACTCCAAGAAACTAACTAAAAGGGCATACGGGGATCATGATCTGGACCATCGATGACTGGTTTCTTTCTTTGGTCCTCTTACAAGGAAACCTTCCGAGGCCGCCGCTTCCGATCTTGGTGAAACTCCGTCAATTTAAGGTTTATCGAAAAATAAGAGACAGATATTTTTTTATAGCTGCCCAATTTTAGTTTAAGGGGGTCAAATAGACCCCTGAACTTTGACCCTCTCGAACTATCTCCGAAACGAAGCGAGATAGATGAAAAGTGTAAACATACGTGTTGTTTGGTTTTTTCAGTGTAATAAAATGCCCTAAACAGATTTTGGATAAACGCATAATTTAAAAAAAATTTTTTTTGTATCTAATTTTTCGCAATATCGGATTGGTCATACAAACGAAAATGTAGAAAATTTTATTACAAATTCAACCATGTATGATAAGATATATTTCCCTCCTACAGTTTTCCAAATTTCTAACTTTTATGTTTGAGCGGGCTACCAATGGTAGTGACGGGATATAGGTCGGGGGTTATTACTTCTATGTATTTTAGTGCCACTTTTCTTTCACTTAATAAAGTTGAACCTTCTATGGCTCATAATTATGATAATAATGGTACTCCGTGAAAAATGTTTTATACAAAGTTGTTTCTTACACCAACCCGACTAGAAATTCAAATCAGGTTTTCCTCAGGACCAAATCAGATTTGCTCGAGTTCATGCCCATGCCCTGATATGTTTACCTGATCAGGGCCCAATAAAGGATGTAACGCGATTTCCTTCCCATGACCCGATCACGCTTGTCAGATCAGGCCCTGTGATATGATATAAATATTGTACTAAATCCTGGAATCATGTTATGTCGGTATCTTGAAGTACGATGATTTACTTTGTCATAAACTGAACAACTATTGGGATGGTCGATATCCGAGATAATCACTAATATTTTTTAAAAAAGCATGATTTACAAGATATTTACATTGGGATAATTTAAACAGCATGCGGAAAATGAATTTTTCGTTCAAATAATATGGTACAGAGTGTAAATTAAAAAATTGCCATAAGTCAGCTGGTAATAAATAGACTCAAGATAATTTTTGGCATTGCATGCGGTGCACGATATAATTTCAAAGACAAATATCACATATTAAACTTCTTTCAAATCTGCCAAGTAGAATTTAATCGATTTCAAATATCTCAAAATGAATTTTAGTAAAAGCCGGTTTGAATTTTTTTGAATCTGTTAATCGCTCAAAAAGACTACCAAAAATTTTGAAGTGAATTAATTTTAATATTTATTATCCTCCATCTGTGTGTGTGTGTGGAGGATACGTAAGCGTCTGTCGATAAAATAACGTGTAATTACAATATTAAAATGTGAGGGAATCATGATATGCGGTTTATCCTCAAGGGCCGTCTTGGGTATGCCTTATTCAGGTAAGCCTCTTATCAGGAGGGGTTCTCCCTCATCAGGGACATTTGAGGTATGCCTTGTTCAGGCAAGTTTTACTGCTTCCTGATCAGGGCTTGCTTAGGTATACCTTGTTCAGGGGAGCCTGACCTTATCCTGATCAGGCTCTTATGGGAAATCAGGTATGCCCGGGTAGATTTCTAGTCGGGTAAGCACACGTAATAACAGCAACATCGCCACATATGTGGCATCGTAGTTCCGAGTTCTGTGCATAACAAAATTTTACAGGATGTTCAAATTCAGGAAGTCTCGTGTCTATATATCCACTCTTGTATCACGAATATTTAATGAAGTAAACCGTGGCGAAGAAAACTGATTATGAGTAAGAGATTGAAGTTCTAGAACATTATTTCTGAAATGCTATCTCCGAAACGAAGCGAGATAGATGAAAAGTTTATACGTACGTGTTGTTTGGTTTTTTCAGTGTAATAAAATGCCCTAAACAGATTTTTGCCCTAAATCTAATTTTCCGTTTGTGTGTAGGTAATTAATTATGTATAATTTTTGAAAGAGCAAGCTAACACACGTTAGATTAGATAGCTGAATTGTTATACTTTTTTGTTAGAATTATTTTCTTCTTTAACTTTCTTCTTCGCGTACTGTTTCCTCCAGTTTGTTTTAATAATTTTCTGTAACCGAATATACCCACATCACTTTCATGCAATTTTGTCCTGCCATACGTTTTTTTTTTGAATTTGATGTAGGTGATTTAGGAATATTTGAAGCAGTTTAATTCGATGTCCTACCGAGTTAATTTCGATTTTGCACTCGAAATTGACATCACGATCCCACTTCCGTCCGAACCAGCTGGAAGACAAGGGATAGCCCCGGGTGCCTATCTTACTACGAGGTCTTTTGTCGTGCTGCCTCAGCCGTCTTATTTACCTCTAGCCAATTGTATCACTAGCCATGTATCAAATAATACGGCGAATGTGTGCGACGGGGACGAGCGCTCCGAAGTTGAAGAGATCTCGCGGAGGAGCACGCGATCGTGTGCCGCGCAATTTTACTCGCTACGGTGAGCTACTCCTTTGTCACGTGAACCTATATTATTTGCCTTAGTCGCGATATAAGACACATCGGAGTGCGGTGCTCTGGGATGCGAATGCGTCAGGGGAAAGTCGGATATCCAATTTTCTACGAAGGTCGAAGATGTCTCAAGTATGAACAATCGAAGAATAGAAAGAAGTCATCTCCGAATGGAGCTTTTACTCCCGCGAGTGATATATGCTGCGACGCGTTTTTCTGATTCTTTGTGTCAGGCTGTTATGTTTCTTCATATACAGAAAGGCGTAAGCGTAGCGATGACGTATTATACAATAGTTCTATGTTGTTAGAATGTACGATGCCGACGAATATCTTTCATTGAATGCGAAAGAATGGGCGACCAAGATGCTATACTTCTCTTCATTTTCTACTTTTGTATACTCCGTAAGGTGGCTCCATGAGAAAAACTTACTGTACAGTTCAGTTGTTGCTACCAAAGTCACAGGAGTTATGTATGTATATTGATATACATATCTAATCATTGTAAAAAGTTGATTGACAAACAAAGATCGCCAATTTTAAACAGGCCAATTTTCTATAAGAGTGATATTACTCCTTTAAAATAAATTTAGTCGTAGAAAAAAGTGGAGTATTATTCAACCGGATACTTCCCGCATATTCCAAAAGTTTGGTAACTTTTGGAATTTCCAAATTAGCAATCCTTATTCGGAAGAAGGTGTGGCGACCCGTCACGCTACGGCGGCCTACCGCCAGATGGCGCCGACCCTCTCGGCCCTCGACTCGCGGCTCCCGGCCCACGGCTCTCGGCTTCTCGTTAGTGGTCCAACGACGGGCAAGTTATTATATAAGACCGCAACTGCCCGTCTCTCACGGAAGACCACAGAGCGTCTAAGGCAGGAGTCGGCCTAGCCTTACTGACGAGTCCACAGGCCGATTCCGGGACGAAACGCTCCGCCGATTAGATGGCGACTACATCTTTTCGCCACAAAGGGTTTTTCAATAAGTTCGTCCAAATTTTCTATGACTTCGGCGTTAATCAGTTTTATTCGAGAATTCGCCAGATTTTCAATGATTGCCCTCTGAAAAATATCTGTAAGCTCGTTCCAAAATTTATAAAATTGAAAGACGCCCTTTAAAGGAGAGAATTTTTGCGAAGAGCCCTCGATACCATGAGTAATCCAAATCACAGAAAGGTTGGAGTTCTTCCTCACGAAGTAATCGACTGGCGGAGTAGTGAAGATGCTAGTAGGTGGAGAGAAAGGGAGTGGAAGTACGATGTAGAGGGAGGGAGAATAGGTATAGCTAATACCGCGCACTTCGCGTCCATTCTTTCCGTCTCCGCGGAGGATTATTTCGTAATCCAAATAGTATAAATATCCGGTCAGCCCCGCTTTGCCGAAGCTCATCCCGTCGAAAAGAGATTTAAATAAATAGAGTAGGGATTTTAAAGCGGAGTTTAAAATATTTATTTAATACCAAGCGAAGCAACGCCAACGGGATTATTCCATCGTTGCAAAAGATGAGGGCCCTACGTTGCCAGTGTTTCGTTCGATTTTTTTTTGGAATCTTTCAGCGCGAGGAGGGAACGCGAGAAGAGCTCTGTCGATGCTGTATATACCAATATCACTTTGTTCGGAAGAGGAAGGCTTATGGGTCAACGGGGACTACAGCGTAATACAATAGTAGGCGACAGCGTTTTCGGGGAGGCAGGGATCCGACGAAAAAAATGGCCGGCATTAAATATCGGTAAAAGATGGCCTCATATTATGAAAGGCGGAAGAAGTCTCCTCTCCACGCTCCACCTCCCCTTTCCCCTGCACCCTAAATCTCGTCATCCGGAACGCGGCACTGCTGAGTGGCCTTTGGCTTCGAACCGAATAACGTAGATTCTGTCGGACCAGGTATAATATAGTCGGAACGGCCTAAAAGCCTACTTTCACAAAGGCATTGCATTATTTAAGGCTCTTACCTCTTTTCTTTGTTTTCGACGATTTTCATTTCCAGCTCTAGCAGCGCTTATTGCTGACTAGTCGAGCAGAAGAATAAAACTAACTACTTTTTCAGGGCATTGTTGATTACTCGGTTGACATGAAAGATCGATGAATACTGCAGTCATCATTCTACGATGTCTCAGCTGCAGAAATACCGTTTCCATTGCAGAACAAGATTTGGTAGAATATTTAACGTTGTTATATTATCGGCCACTGTATGCGCACAAATCCTCACGAGATGAGACATTGAATTCGCCACAGCCAAAACTAGCACAAGAGGTCTGTGAGCTCCCGGCGTCACGGATTCTGTCGCTGGTAATTTTTTAAAATATCATATTTAAACGTACTAGCCAACGAAGAATTGAAGAGTGGAAATTCCAAACGTTCTAAGTGCCAATTCCTTCAAAATTGAGATTATTTCATAAATAAGTTCTATGTGCCATCGCCAATAGCCCCAATAACATTTTAAGTGCCAAACTCTTTTAAATGTGGCCTGTGGCATTTTAAATAGATGGCGCTGGTCTAATTGTAAGTGTGGGACATTGTGATTTTCCAAGCGTTCTATGTGCCATAGCTTATCAGCTAAAGTTACGGGGAAACCCACCTAACAAGGAAATCGTCCCAGGTGTATCTCGCCGATTTCGTTCATTCTGATAGGTATATGTTATTCTACATCAAAATCTAAGAGATACGTGTTTTTTTATGTGCAGAAAAACGTTTCTAGGAGGTGGAATTAACCCTCATAGTTGACAACTCCTAAGAATGAGTGCTGGTTTTCACATACTTGCAATTGATATTTTGAAATGAAACCAAGTGGATAATAATCTACATAAAAAGTGATGAAAAATGCAATTTACTATATTTCGTTAGGGTAATTAATTAAGAAATTATAAGGGCTGAAATTTTACAGTAATTTAGTGAATTTCAAATCCCTAACAATTTTTTAATTAATTACCCTAATGAAATGTAGTAAATTGCATTTTTCATCATTTTTTATGTAAATTATTATCCACTTAGTTTCATTTCAAAAAATCAATTGCAAATATTTGAAAACCAGCACTCATTCCTAGGAGTTGTCAACTTTGAGGGTTAATTTCACCCCCTAGAAATGTTTTCCGCGCATGAAAAAAATACGTATCTCTTAGATTTTAATGTAGAATAACATATCAGAATGAACGAAATCAGCGAGGTGCATCTGGGACGGTTTCCTTGTAAGTAGTTGACTTGGAACATTCGAACTTTTTGGAATTAAAAACGCCTGCGACTCTGTATTAAAAATAAATTTTCCAGTACCAAAGTCCACTATGATAAAAGTTTCCAAAGATCATCCAGGTATTATCCAGTATAAAGCCACATTCAGTGACATAGAGGTTTGGAAACGTGTCAATGTACTAAGAAAAGGAGCTAACCCTGAAGATATTGCAAAAGTTTCTATATGCTTGATTCAAAAGCCAGTCCTGTCGGAAGGCAAGAAAGAAAGGTTTATCAGCCATGTTTGATTTTTTATCAGAAACTGGAATACCAGGATATTCTAAATAATAAATTAAAATATGTTTATAATTATTTGTACTGGAAAATCTACTACTTTTCAATGAAGTTACATATTGTACATGTCTTTTATCAAAAATACTATAGTTTTATTGATACTCTCAGCTATCTATAACGTTGCGCGTTTCTACACCGAATATCCCGTTTCGCGAGGAAAATATCAATATTCACGATATTTTTATTTATAATTCCCAAACTATGCTTTGATCATTAGTACACATTCTATATATAATCATTTCTCGATACTTATAGATCATATGCAAGAATTTTTGAAGAGACCGTGATCTTTTTTTGTAATTGTATTTCCTTTTTTAATCGACCAAGAGGCTTATTCTCATAAGATTACGGGCTAAATCGTAAGAACTTTGAATTCCAATAACTTTTAAACGATACTCTGAATTGACCTGCAATTTTGACAGTAGCTTGATCACGAGAGTGATAACTATTTATCAAATTTATAGCGTATATAGACCATTTTATTATACCTCCAGTACATCCTTAATGGGTACACGTACCCAGAACATTTCTTAGTATTCGCTTCTGTCGGCTGGGTACCGCATACCAATGTGTACTGCTAGAAGAGTCAAAACATACGTGTACCATTCTAGGGCTTAAACGTGACTTATTTTTTTACATATATTTTGCTATATTTCCAATACTCGTAAAAGTCTTACGCGCAAACGGTGCTAAGAAATCGTTTGAAAGAAATGCACAGTCGTATGCGCGGTAGTTCCATTGAGCCGTCGGATTCTCTCCATAGCTTCAGAACGTGGGTGGAATCGAATGCGTATGCAGAAACGTGTACGGATATCTCCGAATATCAGGATCAAGTTATACTTATATCCTTATTGTGCGTGTTACGATCGAGAGCATTAAACGCAATAAGGATACCGATGAACCCCACCCTAGAGAAGAACACGTGCATATTAACAAAATATTTAAGTAACGCGCGAAAAGAAGACACGGGTACTCGGCATTGCTCTTCTGTAAACGTTTTATTCTCAAAATTTACGTAATGATAGTTCATGCCGTAGAGCAGATACTCCACCATCAATCTCTCGACGATATATGGTGTCGGGAAAGCATACTCAATGTTCTTGTAAAGAAAAAGAAACGAAATACGAGTAGAGACCGCCGACACAAGAGATTGCTGTATAAAAAAGAAAGGGTCGCTATGCTCCTAAAGATTAGCGTGGATGTATCGTACACTTGATATGCGAAAGTCACTACCACGTAGGACCTTGTGATCTTAAAGTTCGTCGTGGGTATAGTCGACATCAAGAAATTCGGTAGAGTTTTGCGCCAGATACGTTTGCGCGAAGCTCTGAACCTAGTACATTTAGCGAAAAATTTACTACAGTAAATAATGAAATATCAATATCTTCATTTTGAGAAGTTATTAATGAAATTATCTACAAACTCATAAAACTACAGTCGTTCTTATCCTTCTTATAATTATTTCACATTTTAGTACTATTGTGACGGCGCTATACATGTTTAAACTTTTCAGAAACAACAGTCGCTCAATTTCATTATTCTGTCATCATCGTCTGTGTATTTTCATACAACACGTGCATTAATTATATGTATCAAGGTAGTAAAACTGCCTTATACTTCTTGCTATTTGTGGGGCATTTCACAAGAAAACGACAAAGCGAAATCCATGGGGGGTCGGGAATTTACTTCATACATTTTTTTTCTTACGAGTTTTAGGGTTCTAAACATACTCCCAAGTGGATTTTTTTATTGCCTTTGTTTAAACTTAATCACAAAAAAAATGAACTGGTGAGCAAGTTATTTACCAAAAACCCATAATAATTCCCAATAAGGGAAGCGAAATGTAGGATAAAATTGTGACAAATTGACTCATATATTATTTATAATGAATTATGATTTTATTGATATTTTTAAGTGTTTTATTGAATAAAATTTGACATAACAGCTTACTGTTTTTTCAATATATCAAGGACTTGATAGTCTGGCGAAAATGAGTATCTTTTTGTTCTAATTTTTCCATTTTCGTCAGGAATAATGCAGTGAGGGCTTTGAGCGACAGAAGCGATCTGATCATTCCGATTTTATCACATCATAATTCGTAGCATCCCAGTAACGAAATGTTAGTGACGGTAGATTATCCGGCGTAGATGCCCATTCATAGAGCCCCATGGGTTTCGCTTTGTCGTTTTCTTGTGAAATGCCCCTTGTACTTAACTCTAATTAGTGGACACTAATGCACTATGACGGCCAAACTAGAGAAACGCAGTCACTCTAGGTTCACATGAATATTGATCACATGAGAGGTATAACACTTTACTAAGGAGGTACTGTAGCTATCAAAGTAGGGGCAAAATTTCGTCTCGCGCGCGGGGAGACCCTATTTTAAATGCCATAGCTTCTACCTAGTGAAGGGGCTCTGGCCATTGAAGTAGCAGCAAATTTTACAGATAGGTTCAAAAAGCATCAGAATAGGAGGTCGACGATCATATAGCATCAAAATAGGTTTGAAAAGTCGCTCTGGCCATCAAAATAGGGGCAACATTTCGACTCAGGTAGATAGATTTAAATACCGTCCCTCTCTGTTCATGTAAGAGTATACCTATCTACTTCTTTCTTGTACGTATTTGTCGATCGATACGACGCCATCAATCGATTCTGGCAGTGCAATCAACAATAATTACTGTACGTGGACAGTATTGATAAACCGCACGACAAATACACAGGTGCCTGAGCCTGACGTTGGTAATATACGATGGGCAATAATTCCCAATTAACTGTCTCCTGCCACACCAGTAAGACAGCCTTTATTTTCCCTATATCAACGCGTTCATTCCGCTCTACGCTGTTCGTCGTTGTTCCGTACCAATCCGTTTCATTTCTCCGCTTAGGAGCGCCACGAACTCGTAAAAAGCATGCCTCGGGCGCCGAGCTTGCTCCGCTCTAACCACCCCCCAATTCTACCGTACGCGACTCTCGATTTTATCGGAGGTTAAATATTTGCCTCTTTTTCCACATCCACGAATAACACAAAAAAATTCCATCTTCTCGAGCGCTAATAAAAATTTCGTCGAGACCTTCCCCCTGTGTTCTCACGCCCACTTTGATTCCCTTTGTATACTTTGCGTTCGCGTTTCTCCAATTTCTTTAGCCGCGCTTTTGCTTGCGCAGAACGATATTGTGGACCAGAAAATGCTACGGTGGCGTCACAATCAGGACGCGTTCAGAGAAACGACGCGGAAACTGACGAATAGTAGCCGTCTCGCATGTTAGCGAATATCTATATTTCTTTGTTCGAAGGGTTATGCGTGAAATTCAAATTCGACACGTTTTCGATATGATTTTCAAATCCTTTTCGGCAGCCCACGTAACCACCGTCGTGCACCTTCCACATCGTCTAACGGTACACTCTACAGCCCGGGGGGGGGGGAGTGGAGTGCAGGCAGAGAAAATCCAATTGGCAAATTCCTGGGCGTCACTGGACCGTGAAATGGGGCGGCGGGCGCGGCCGCAGCTACTTCCATTCCCTGGGTTAGGGGGAGGTGGCGGTGGTGGTACGAGATGCGAGAAGGGCTTAAATAAATTGCACACGATAGCGCTAACCCCTTGCAGGTCCACCTCCTACTACGACACCGACCAAGATTACGCCTCGACTCTAGCGATTGATTTATTTGACCTTTAAAGCATCTCCCGGGTAGGCGAGTACATAAATAAGCGACAATTGTATTGGAGTATACGAAAATTCAACTCCTTGGTTTTACTAGTATCTACAAAGATAGAAAAACAAGTAGAGTAATAATGGACAGACTCTACGAAAGATACCAACGAAAGATCGATTCCCAGGATCTACCATATGGCTCCTACTCTTAAAGTAGTATGATCACTCTCCAAAGTGATCGTTGAGTGTCCGTAAAAAAAGTCATCAAAAAACTATGATTTATAATTGAAAATTCTCTTTGTGAATTATAAAATTTATGACCATAAGAATTAGTCGATTATTTTGATTATTTTTCACTTATTATTCAAATAATGTGCCCCCTTTGATTAGCGTCTTTTTATGTGTGGCAACGCATATTATCAATGGGCTCGTGGCCCAGTAGAGAAAACCACGATACATTCAAACGTTTGAGTGTATCGTGGGGAAAACGAGATCTGAAATGCACGCTTGTGTGAACCCACTCCACTGACGCGACATTACCGCATCTACTCGACGCGTTATTTCCGAACACCGAGAAGCAGAAATTAGTTATGACTAAAGTATTAAACGGTCAATAATTTTCATCAATGGGTGTAAATTTTTGTTTTTTTTTTCCCGTTTTGAAGTGAAACTTCTATAGGCGCCTTTTGGGCGTGAATCGGTTTTGCCGGAGTCAGGTATGTGACAAAAATCCGACACCATGAGTCATCACTGTGCCTCATGGGTCGAGCGTTTGGAGAGGGAAAAGGGAGGAATGTAGGATCGGTAATATCGCGATTACCATTACCGGCGAACGTTAGCCTAGTAAGTTAGGTGACCTCACTGGCCCCCCGAATAAATTTGGCGCTTGCGTATACAGCTGACTGGGGACCAGTATGGCGTCTTCATTCGTGTGCGTGCTGTACGTGATATTCATTTGTTTTGTTTTGTGCTATTTTTGAGTGATATTTAATTGAATTAATTTATAATGGCGAAATCAAATGCGCAAAAATGTAAGGAATATCGTGAAAGAACGTAAAAATTATGCAAGTAGTGTAAGAAAAGTGAAAAAGTCTGGGGCCCAACGCATGAGGGAGAGTAGGTTACGAAAACAACTGAGAAATACAGTGAATCAAATTTCCGACGATCAGTTATTAACCAGTGAAACTGAAAATCATAATGTGCAAAATGAAAATGACATTTTAGCTCCTAACTATTCATCTTTGGTTCAACCCGCTTTTGTTGACAATGATATCCGCGACGAGCCAGGACCATCCAATTTACGACGCAATGAACCAGGACCACGTGAACATAATTTATGTCAGGACTTGCCATATAGTCATTATAACCGAAATAAAATCGCTCATAGGGAATTCAATAGAAAGTTGATAAATAATTCTTTCGGTCATACGTGCTCTATTTGTGATAGGTTATGGTTTCAAGATGATTTAAAAATTTCCGTTTGTGAACAAGAGGATATTTTGAACGTAATTCTCCCTCGGATTAATGGGGAAATCATTCAAATCTGCTACACCTGTCGCCAAGCACTCAAAAAGAATACTATCCCTGCAATATGGCCACTTACAACGATTTCAAATATCCACCGATACCCGACCATTTACCTCCACTAGATTTGGTATCAGAGCGACTTATATCTCCACGAATTCCCTTTATGCAGATTCGTCGATTGAGACATGTACATGGTCAATATGGAATTTACGGACAGGTCATTAACGTACCAGTATCTGTGGACACAATGGTTCATCAACTACCGCGAGGCGTTTGTGCATCAAAAACTACATAAGATGTCGGTAATTGATACTGGAGGATTACCGTATGAAATCACATTGTAAAGAGTACACACAACAAATATAAAACTTCGTTGGTAACCTCAAAAAAAAACAAAAACGTGTACAGGGTACACGCAACAGAAGTGAGACTTCATGCGTAAACCCACGAAGTACTAAAATTGAAAAACAAAATTAGAAAAAAAAATAACGAAAACAAAATTAGAAAAAAAAAGGTAAGGTGAAAAAAACAGAATAAAATGTAATCATGCAGTCAAGAAGGTGACGAGAAGTTTTGCGTATAATCATCAATAAATAAACAGACGATTGGTATAATCATCAATAAATAAACAGACGATTGGTATAATCATCAATAAATAAACAGACGCAAAACTTCTCGTCACCTTCTTGACTGCATGATTATATTTTATTCTGTTCTTTTCACCTTACCTTTCTTTTTCTAATTTTGTTTTCCAGTTATTTTTCTTTTCTAATTTTGTTTTTCAATCTTAGTATTTCGTGGGTTTACGCATGAAGTCTCACTTCTGTTGCATGTACCCTGTACACGTTTTTTTGGTATATTTTTTATATTTTAATCTTGGATTTTACATACAAACCCCAAGAGAGAGAAATGTGTCTTGCCCATAAGACTCTGGGTTATTTTCTACTCGGTAATTAATTTTTATCAGATATACTGAACGGTCAATCTACCCCAAATTGCACCAGGAGGTTTCTATTGATATTAGCTTGCACACATAATTATTTCATATTTAAATCTTGGAAATCGATTCGTGACCATACTACTTTAATGTTATCTGCAGGTTCATATTGGGAAGAAAGGAGTACTCGAGCTTATTCTCGATCTATCAAAATTTATTCTCACTAGAAAAAAGGAATCGCGTTCGTTACCTCCTTCATACTGAAATTAGGTTAATTTTATTCTGATATTTTTAGTACATTTCTTAAGTTTCCTAGATAATTCACCAGCCTCAAGGTAGTGTTATCTTCAAGCTAGAATTCAAAATGTATAACTGGAAGTATATATTTAGTCCAGGACATTTAGCTTGAAAATCATGCAATCTTCTAAAAATCGAGTTCACTGAAAATTTTTTGTTTTAAACTGCTTATTATGATGTACCAATATATGCCTGAAAGTTACGCCACCGATGCACTGGAGCTTCGTGACATATAAGAGGTCAAAGGTCGCGGATTTTGTTACCTCGCTTCCTATCGCTCCAACGTGAAAAATACCTATTACAAAAGTTGAAGATCTCAATTTTTAATACCTAAAAAAATATTTTACGTAAATACGCCTAATCGTTCTCGAGATATGTAGCTGAATATGTGGAAAAATGCAAAAATAGCCAAATTCTCAGGTCCCTATTTCCCGGAACGGTCTCGCCGACCGTTACTCAATTGTTTCAAGAATAATTTCGGGTTTTTATTTGACTATATTCAGTCTCAACCGAGTTATAGGCCGAGTAAGATGGGAAAAGGGAAAAAAACCTACTAGGGAAACCATATAAAGAAACGCGCCACGCATTCTACCTCAAAGGTGATGTGGAAATGAATGCTTCCACAAACTTCGCAGCATCGTATCTCGAAAATGGTAAGGTGTATCTGGAAAGTGTATGGGGCCATTTAGTTAGATAATTTCATGATCTAACAGGAATAACTTGTATCATTTTTGTGTGAGTCATAGAGAACGAGATAATAGCGTTAAAACAGATGTAGTATTTTTTGACCAAAACTTATCTTTCGTGTCTCATATCTTGAAAACAGGTAGGCGTACGAAAACCAAACTGGACTTTTTAGAAAGGGCGTTTATTCATAAAAATATAATTATATAGGTGTAATTGCCGTTTCAGTAGTAGGAAGAGAGAAGAATGCAGCGATACATGTTGCATACCCGAATTTAGCTATTTTTGAATTTTTCCACATATTCAGCTACATATCTCGAGAACGGTTAGGCGTATTTACGTAAAATATTTTTTTAGGTATTAAAAATTGAGATCTTCAACTTTTGTAATAGGTATTTTTCACGTTGGAGCGATAGGAAGCGAGATAACAAAATCCGCGACCTTTGACCTCTTATATGTCACGAAGCTCCAGTGCGTCGGTGGCGTAACTTTCAGGCATATATTGGTACATCATAATAAGCAGTTAAAAAAAAATTTCGGTGAGCTCGATTTTTAGAAGATGATTACTAAATGTCCTGGACTAATTCTAAAGAAAAGTAAAAGCAGCGAAAAACATTTTATTTCTAGCGTAATTTGTATATCTATTTTTACCGTTTACAAAATACAAAAATTAAAATATGACTCAAATTGCCTTTATGCGATTTTCTTTATCAAAGTTAATTTAGAGACTTAAAATAAGTAATTTTAGAGCTATAAGATGGAAAAAGTATTACATGAATTATATACAATCCATATATAGTATCTCTAATAGATAAAAATCTTATCTCCACACCTGCTAGAATAGTCCTAGAGTTTTTTCGCGATGTCTCAATGTTCATGAATTTGAACGACCTAAAGTCTTATGCACGCACGTACTTGAAATTAAATGATACACGCTCAGAAAAAGATGTGCCGTAAGAGGAATCCATCTGCGGCTAGAGGAAATTTTTCTTAACTCGAGTCAAAATTTTGCCCCTATTTTGATAGCCAGAGCCTCTCCATTGAGTAGGAGCTAAGGCATCTAAAGTAGGTTCTCGCTCTGATATTTTCCTTCTACTTTGAAGCTTAAAATCGGAGAAATTTCCGCATTTTCCACTTTTAGCTTCAAAGTAGAAGCAAAATAACATAGAGCGCGAGAACCTACCTTGCATACCTTAGCTTCTACTCAATGGAAAGGCTCTGGCCATCAAAATAGGGGCAAAATTTCAGACTCGGGCGGTCACCCATCCAACTACTGTCCGCAATTTTTGCTGCTTAACTTCGTTGATCGGTCGATGTCCTAGAGTCCGCATCTGCTGTACGATCCTGTGATATTAAGTAGGTATTACTCTTGGTGTTCATATGAAGTTTGATGTACAAATGTATGTTGCTTTTTCAGTCAATAAGAAAGAGCTCGAATAAATAAGATTTTATAATTGTATTATTCTTTTCTTAACATTTTTCTAAAATGATTATATCTTTTGATAAATATTTATGCAAAAACGCAAAATTAATATTAATAAATAAATAATTTTTGAATGTTTATTCATCCTACATTAATTAATTGTCTTTGATTTATTATAATAATCTGTGATTTTTAATAAACAATATAAATAAATAATAAACAATATAGTTTATAACTTGCTCAACATACTCTGGAAACTCGAAGTCAAATAATTTATTGATTTAATAATTGAACAAATTACAATTTTTGTCCATTTATTCACAAATAAATGTTCAAGTCCCTATATGCAGGAGACCGACATTTTTTAAGTCCCGTTCGTCATGTTGAAAATATTCTAAGTCCGAAACTTTGACAGTAAAGAGGCTTTGGCCATCAAAACAGAAGCAAAATTTTAATTCGCAACGCGAGGCCCTATTTTGAATGCCACAGCTTCTACCCACTAGAGGTGCTGTGGCCATCAAAGTAGGGGCAAAATGTCGACTTGTGCGAGGAGACCCTATTTTCAATGCCATATCTTCTACCCAGTTGAGGTGCTGTGGCTATCAAAGTAAAAGGGCAAAATTTCGCCTCGCGCGGAGACCCTATTTTAAATGCCATAGTTTCTACCCAGTGAAGGGTCTCTGGCCATCAAAGCAGGAGTAAATTTTATAGATAGGTTCAAAAAGCATCAAAATAGGAGCTCGACGATCATATAGCATCACAATAGGTTTGAAAAGTCGCTGTGGCCATCAAAATAAGGGCGAAATTTCGACTCGGGAATTCACAACACTAATAGAAATCTTCTTGTAAAAAGATTAAAATCTTCTCCATACATAATCAAATTGCGGTAAGCAAATGATCAATTTGAAATAATCAGACAAATATGCAGGCTTCGTATGAGGTCTTCCTCTCTTGAGGTAAACATATTTTTCTTCTTAACCCTTTCGGTCACTGCGTCGTCAATTGACGACATAAGAATCTTAACTCCGTTTATGCGGAACTGATTGCGTTTTGCCACATAAACACGATGTGGGCAACTGATGGCATCCCATTTGAAGTGCGTTATCACATTTGGCACCATCTGTTAAAAGTTTATAAGATTTGTAAGCAATTTCTACATCGACTCCCACAACGTGTTCAGAAGCATTGTAAACACGGTCAGAATTTTCTTAAATTTTTATATCATCAAACTGTTTTAAATATCGGTTTGTATAAATTTTGAAAGTTTATAAGTGATATTATAAGGTTACATAGTAAGTATGCCGGACATTTTATATATTTTATCAAATTATTTGTTTGAAGGTGTATGTCCTCATTTTGTCAAAAGGCAAAAAAGATTAGTTTTTTTAAGTTACCATGATCCAAAACCACTAATCAAATATTTTTCACCTGATCAAAAAGAATTCATGAGACTGAAAGGGTTAACTCAAAAAGAATCTTCTCATAGTCAAAATTAACCTAGTTATTTCGTTATTTCAGTAAGAAATGAGGTTTATCATTGGCTTATTTGGCGCAAAAAAATATAGATACAATCCGTTCTCTTACATAGACGCCAGTGGAGCGGGTTGCATATCGGTAAGGCGCACCCGATCCAAGATTGTTCCCTCTAATTCGGTGGTAATACCGACAGCCCAGGCACGAACCAAATAGACATATCAGTTCGAAAAACATCGGTCACCTCGATAGTGGTGAATGTGACAGACACTCCGTATAGTTTGATAATCGTTTGCATTTTTTTCGAATAATCAAGATAGTGTGAACGGAAGAAGTGCTATTTTTCCCTCGTTGCTTGTGCATAAAGAGCAGGAAAGGAGACATCAGTGTCTCAGAAGAAGTGCCATCGGATAAGTTACTTCCTAACTGAAAACAAATGAAAATCGGTTAAGAACATGAGTTTTTTTACATTATTTTTTTGTGTACAATACACTCCTGGGGAGTTTGGTCCGTTCCTTTCACCTCACCCTGTATATGAATATGTACCGTGAGGATGTTCTGTGAGGACATATATGCTATACACCCTCTCGAATATACATTCGTGTATGACAGTAGGATATATAGTACGTAGGTACAAGAGCAAATATGCGTGGCTTATATGTTGAGGATATGCCATGCGCATACATGCTATATATAATAGAACTTGGAATGTACATTATGAGTATAACTGTGGGATATAGCACGTACATACAAGAACAAATATACGTGATACGTTCGTCGAGGATATTCTATGCACATACTATTGCATATGCTATGCACCATCTCGAGTATATTATCATGTATGTCCATGAGATATAGTACTTATGAAAAAGAACAAATATACGTGGAATGTTAATAGAGGATATATATTCCACGTATATTCATGCTACGCATACTCTTGAATATACGTTTCCTGTACGTTCATAGGATATATATTACGTTCTAGAACAAATATGCGTGGCGTGTACGTTGTGATTATTCCACGCACATACATGCTACATACTTTCTGGAATATACATTTCATGCATATCTATAGGATATAGTACGTACATATAAGAACAAATATACCTGGCGTGTACGTTGTAGATATTTCACGCACATACATGCTACGCACCCTCTCAGATATGCATTTCATGTACATTCATAGGATACAGTTTGTACATCCAGTGATGTATACGAGTATACATAAATGAATATTGTGCACAGGTATATATGATATACACGATATATTTTTCACATTATATTGATTCTGTGTGTATGTACATAATATCGAATGTTATCTGGGTAGTTGACTACATGTTCGCGACAATCGGAAGTTTGCTTGATGCCAGCAGATTCTTTCATTTGTTTCAAGAAACTGTGATATATTTGCATCAAATAGAAAAGTCATTCGAAAGAAATGATTTTGTTTTATGTCAAGCAGACACTGTACCATGAAATGAAATGAATTTTTCTCTTGATGAAAGAATTTTCGTCGGTTCTTGCGAGAACCTATCTTTTTATCGCAAGAAGAATTCTAGGATGCTCGGGAAAAAGAGTACAAGTCAAAAAATGGTATTGCTCAGAAAACACCTTTATTTGTTTATATTGAAACTAAAATTAAAATAACACTTCTCATAAGAACCGTTAAATGCATGTAGCACACAAATATCTCTAGGAAAGTAGAAGAAAATTGTAGAAGTGTTTTGGTAGGCGACTTTGATTTATACTCTTTTTCCCGGGCATCCTAGAATTCTTCTCGTACCATATATAAATCTTATAAGTAAAGTGATCCGTTTGCGGAAACATCTTTTTTTTTTGAGCACACATGTAATTATTGTAAAGCTCGAAAACTTATTAAAAGCAGATACCGAAAAATATATTTTTCTAGCGAAAATTCTTGATATACAAATTTCGGCCTCTCATTGGATCATTGATGATATATTTGTATCAATTGACTGCACTACTTAAGATAATCTAAATTTTAATAAAAACGTTTGTTTGATGAATATTATTTTGACTGTTAAAAGGTATAAAACCTTTTCATCGGCGATATCTTGACTTGCATATATATTATAATCACATTCGTTACATTTTCCGAGCACATTGACCTTCACTGTGGTTAATTTATTTATGATAAAGTTCAGTATACATACTATCGAATTATTACTAGAATTCCCTTCGTAAAAAAAGCGAACAGCTTTTCTAGCAACTAGCCTCTTTCTAGGCAGTACTACTATCTACAAAAACTAACTAAAAATTTGACAAAAAGTGAACAGTTTTTCTAACTGCTGTTAAAGTTCTAGCTATTTTTACTGATTGTGAGTAGAAACGATTCTATATAAGATACTAGAAAATCCTGAGAGTCTATTTTTTCTTAACCTTATTAATCTTTTAACGGATACGGATGTATTTAATAATTTTCCGACGAATTATTTACAATCAGTATTACAGAGCCGTATTCATGGCCGCTGGACCGAAATAAAAATATACTAAATCTATCTATTACAGAGAATCAAACTAAGAAACATTTTTCGAGTCGTGATGGTCCGAGAATATATCGTGAAATTAAAAAAAATTAAACAAAAATTAAAACGCTTATAACCTTTTCATTTGCAAACTTTAGATATTACCTACTTCTTTAATTAATCCTAGTGGTACCTACTCACTACTAAAAACTAACTGTAAAAGTAACCGTACATATTATTGAAGAAGATGATGTTATGGAAGAATATCTTCACGTAGAAGAAAAAGTGCAGGTTTTTAATGAAGAGGAAAATGAAAGTAATGGAACTAAAATTGAACAGGAACTTGGAATGGAATTTCATCATGATGGGCAACATATACAAAAACCAAAGCAAGAAGAGGGTCTAAAAATAAATTAACCGCGCAATTTTGGATTATTGTTATTAAGATCTCATACGTTTATGTTGATAAGCTGTTGGACATTTGAAGACCCAGGTTACCAACACATCATTAAAATCTGCTAAATGACTGCATCGTACTAATTCAGAGACCTATGATATTGCGGTAATGGAAGACAGTGATAGTGTACAAGATGAATTTGTAAAATTAAGTCTTAACCCTCTGTTAGGCGGGTGGATTACCATTGAAATCCACGGCCTTTTTAGTAGCTGTCAATCAAATAATTGCTTATAAGTATATATATATAGGCGGCGTCTATCTCTATCTCATAAGAGATCTAGCTTTGAATTTGGTGTCAGATAAACTTTCGTGGAATGCGTTTCTTTGAGTAGGCGGCTGCTAGAGATGACTGGATTACATATACAGGGTGTAAAAAAAGTCCCGGGACGGCCGAATATTTAAAAAAATCTGCGTCGCATAGAAAAACAAAAAAACACGTATTCAATAGTTTTAAAAGTTCTATCCAACCATATCAAACTCGACCCCCCTCCACCTTCCCCGCGGGGGGGGGGGGAGGGGTAACTTCAAAATTTTTAATGGAAACCCCCAATATTTATATCAGATTTGGGTTTTGCGTTAAAAAATAAGAAACTTTTGTTAGAAAGATTTTTTTGTATCAGGGGTAGATGGCGCTCCAATCAATGGGGGAGAGTGAGAATACGAACGCCTAAAATTAAATTTCTCCCTAGCGGGGTAGAGGGGAGGGGGATCGAGTTTGGTATGACTGGATAAAACTTTTAAAAATATTGAATACGTGTTTTCTTGTTTTTCGTTTTGAAGTTTTTTTCCATTAATTTTTAGGATTTCGTATTTTTATGTTCCCCACCATATTATACCCAAGATACAAACAATATTTCAGACAAAAGTTTCTTATTTTTTAACGCAAAACCCGAACCTGATATAAAAATTGGCGGTTTCCATTTAAAATTTTAAAGTTACCCCTTGCCCCCCCGCGGGGGAAGGGGGAGGGGGGTCGAGTTTGATATGGTTGGATAGAACTTTTAAAACTATTGAATACGTGTTTTTTGTTTTTCTATGCGACGCATATTTTTCAAAATATTCGGCCGTCCCGGCACTTTTTTTATACCCTGTATATAATCCACCCGCCTGGTTACGTAACATTTTGTTCAGTGCACGATTTCAAATTTTGACTGTTAGAGAGTCTAGGTAAGTTTCTTTTCATATTAAAAATACGGTCTAATATATATAAAATAGTCAACTTAAATTAATTTTGCGAAATTAATTTACCTAAATTGTGTGAGCATTGATCAACCATTCCTTCCCTACCAAGGTACACGTAAATTAAATATATAAACATGAAATAGGAGAAATAATTTATAAAGTTTTTATATTACGTACACATTTTCCTAGTGGGATCAAGAATAAAACCCTACAAAGTTCCCAATTGTCCAGTGTCCGCAACATCCCTTATTTTGCAAAAAACCACCCCCGGAGCGTACATTGTGCCGGTTCTTCTCAATTTCCTTGTAAACCGTTGTTCAAACGTAAAAATGTATAGAACTAAAAATGTTCGCCATTAAATTCTACACAAAAACTGTTCTATAAATATGTTAGCTAATCCTTACTGAATTCTTGCAAAATACGTTTAAAGTTAAGGGTAGTTTTTAGCAGGCCGTCAAATGCATAGTTATAATGCTCTAAAATCCCTTTCAAATTTTAAAATTTGACTTAGATAATACTTACGTGGCGATATTATAGCACTACAACAATGAAAATCACTACAATAAATTAAAGCCACATTTTACATGCTAAAAACTACACCTAACTTTGAACGTTATTTGCGGAAATTCAGAGAGGATTAGCTAAAATGCTTATAGAATAATTTTGGTGTAGAATGTAATGACGAACATTTTTGTTCTATACATTTTTTATGTTTGAACAACAGTTTACGAGAAAATTGAGAAAAACCGGCACAATGTACCATCCGGGGGTTGTTTTTTTTTGCAAAATAAGGGATGCTGCGGACATCGGCCACATGGGAACTTTTTGGGGATTTATTCCTACTCCCATTAGGAATATAATTTACGTAATATGAAAACTTTATACATTATTTCTTCTAAAAAGTACTGTTTCCGTGTACTATAACTTTGAACGTTATTTGCGGAAATTCAGAGAGGAATAGCTAAAATGCTTATACAACAGTTTTTATGTCGAATTTAATGGCGAACATTTTTGGTTTTACACATTTTTTATGTTTGAATAACAGTTTACGAGAAAATTGGGAAAAACCGGCACAATGTATCATCCGGGGCTGGTTTTTTGCAAAATAACTAATGTTGCGGACATCGGCCACATGGAAACTTTTTGGGGATTTATTCCTACTCCCACTAGGAACATAATCTATGTAATATGAAAACTTTATAAATTATTTCTTCTAAAAAGTACTATTTCCGTGTGTACCTACTATAAGGCCACGAGCGCGACACCTACTTGGACTTGAAGAAATTCCTCCTCCTCCCCCTTCCCCAGATATGTCAAATACAATTCATCGTTGCTACATCTGTTCGAGAAGTCGCAATCAATCAACGAGAAAAATTTGTCAAAAATGTAGCAAACACGCATGCAAAGAGCACACGAGGGATGTTTATACTACTTGTTTTTCAGAATAAAAGAAGCTTATATTTAGCTACTGTTTTTTTCGTTTAAATATATTTTAATTTGTCTCTTTTCTTGTTTATTTAAGTATTACTATATTTGCTAACTGAAAGAAATACAGTTTAATCTGTTTCTTAAAATAGCGTATTTTTCTGATGCTCTTTATTGTTGGCATGCAAATAAATGCTCAAAAACACAAGTGTACGCGTTTTATATATATATTAATATTATAACATCTTTGCAAAATGTGCATGTTTTATTTATGTTAAATGTCACTACATATGGGGCATTCCATGTCAACTTTTAGTAGTAGAAACTTTTGGGTCTCCGATTTAGTTGTTGATTTTTTTTCAAGTATCTTTAATCAATATAAAAACTGGCCTATACTTTCAGAACGATTCCATAAGTCGTTCAGCTGTTATTAATTTTTATGTTTCTCATTTTTTTCTTTTCATCGCGATTTACGGCATAAATTAACAAAATATGAAAAAAATGACCCATATGAAAAAAATTTGTGTTGTGAAGATTTAAAAAAAAAATTATTTTTTTTATATTGCGTTTTTTATTGAAAATGGAAACAAAAAGTGTTGTATCTCAAAACCGACATTTTTAATTTTCATGATTTTTTTACCCTAAATATCTACATCTTTTACGGTAATTTTGAGAGCACTTAGAAAGTGGGACCTCCCACAGAAATTTTTTAATGAATTTTTTTGTGTTTGAAATGTCAGAATTGACTTTATTTATGTTAGCTTAGAATGGATTTTTTTTGCCCTGCTAAAATGTAATTCCAATACATGATTTTTTTCTCATAGACTGTATAATCGTTAGAAAAAGAATATTTTCTCGTAATTATATACAGAGTGATTAGCAGTGGGAATAATACAATGTGTTTGAAGTGCATAAGGAACAGCTTTCGCACACAAGAATCATTCAGTTAAAAAGTTCTTTGAATGGAAATACTTTGAGGATTCACAGTACTTTACAGTGATATTCGGCATATTTCCTGGTGAATTAGCGAAATTATACAAATCAAGGGGACTCAAAATTTGCTCTTCAGCCGAGCGCTGTAGACTAGCTCTTGTTGCCAAGCGCTTAACTGTTCCGCCAGTTCCATCACATGGTCCCTTGTCATGAGCTGTCGCAAAAAAATGCCACTCATTGATGGAAAAAATGCCACTCATTGTGAGTGGCATTTATTTGCGACATCTCGTGGCAAGGGACCATGTGATGGAATTGGCGGAACAGTTAAGCGCTTGGCAGCAAGAGCTAGTCTACAGCGTTCGGCTGAAGAGCAAATTTTGAGTCCCCTTGATTTGTATAATTTCGCTAATTCATCAGGAAATATGCCGAATATTACTGTAAAGTACTGTGAATCCTCAAAGTATTTCCATTCAAAGAACTTTTTAACTGAACGATTCTTGTGTACGAAAGCTGTTCCTCATACACTTCAAACACATTGTATTATTCCCACTGCTAATCACTCTGTAATTACGAGAAAATATTCTTTTTCTAACGATTGTATAATACAGTCTACAAAATAATAAAATAAAAAAATCATGACATATGATGCTGACACTTTATTTTTAAAAGAATTCCTTTTTCTGCTACTCAGTAATTGTTTAACACATAGGCTGTCCCCATAAGGAATTTTTTCCATCCCACGACGTCCAAAAATGAAATTACCTTGCATACGGCAATGGCAAATGAATCACATAGGTATGTCTCACGGACGTACAGCGACGTTTCTGTATGAATCATATATGACTCATGGGACAGTCAACGTGTTAATATAAAATGAACCAATGCTCATCCCAACTTCGTTTCGGGCTCAATATTGTCCTAATACACCAAGGAATTCATGGTTAAAATTTCGTTAAAAACAAACATGGCGTATTTCAGATAATTAAATATTTGTAAAATAAACTATTTTTTCTCATATTATTCGCTTGTTTAGAAATTATATCAATTTTTTCTACTAAATTCAGGTTATAACGAGCATTTTTTGTATAAGGAATTTTTTTCTCAGAGTTCATTTAGGGCCGGTTTTACCAACACGGTATAAACGCGGTATAGCGCTATACTGAGAATATAACCAGCAATAAGCCTTATGGGTATTCTCAGTATAGCGCTATACCGCGTTTATACCTGTTGGTAAAACCGGCCCTTAGTAGGAGAAAATTGGGAATAAATTTCAAAAGATTAGAAAATATGGGAAATTTCAATAAATGATAGGACAAGAACGCAATGTTGGGTTAAAAAGAAATTTGAGAATTTATTATAAATGGTAAACCACTACATAAAAAAAAATTACAACAAAATCTGTGACTCAGAGGTCGGCGGCATTTAAAGTTGACGTGGAATCCCCCATATATTCCCTTGCAGTAGTTTCTGAACACTTCAAAATGTATTGTAGTAGAAACTGAACACCAGGTGTGGTAGTTCCTGAACAGTTGAATCTCTGGAGGAAAAATTCGTATTTTTTATGCAATTAGGAAGAGAAATTAGTAAAAAAACATTTATTTAATTCCAAAATATAACCTTTTTAATGGAGTAACATGAATATAAATAATTAATGACTTAATCACTCTTCTGTTTATGCTTTTTTGGTGTCAATGATACTTTTTCTTTACTTGCAGTCATTGCTCTAGTCTCATTTTCTTGACTCATAACAGACAAATCATCATCTAATAATACTTTTTTAATTTTTTTTGAAACACTTCCCAATGAAATTTCAAACTTAACTTTTTGCAACTGGGCTTCTGTATATTTTTCCACGTGTGATTTTTTATTTTACTCCTAGGAGAAAAAAAATGTGTGAAAATAGGAAAATGGATTTAAAAAATACATTTCAGAAGTCTCAAAGTATAACTGTAAAGAAATTTGGATAAAATGTGAGGTTACTTTTACTGAAAAAAATGTGTTCACCCGTGTCGAAAACCACTACAGAACACTACAGAATATTTTCAACCACTACTGAAAACCTGAGTAGTGGCATAATAGTGGTGAGCAGTGGTTTAATGATGGTCAGTAGTGGTTCAATGGTGGTGAGCAGTGATCCAAAAAGTGATATTTAGGGCCGGTTTTACCAACATGGTATAAACGCGGTATAGCGCTATACTGAGAATAACCAGTACGCAAGCGTTTTACAAGTACGATATAAGTCTGGAATAGGATAAACTTTGGAATAAATGCAGACATAACTTAAGTTATCCGGCAGTTTCATCGTGGGATAAGCTAGCCTCAGTATAACCTAACTTTTTGTTTGCGTCTTTATTCTTCCGTGACAGAATCAGAACCGTGACAGAATCATAATAATTGTTATTAGTTGTGAAATGGAGTTGATTGATGTACCAGTTTTCGAATCATCATCTGATGATGAAATTGACGTCTTACAAAGAATGAGAAATCCTAGGAAAATACGTGCCCGCGGTAAGTAAATAAAGGATACCTATACCTACTAATTTATAATCAAATCTCATACAAAACTATTCCAGAGTTGATTATTTCGAAGAATACAATGATGTAGAATTCTTCACTTGATTTCGTCTGGAAAAACAAACCTGTCAGAGATTATTGGGACAAATACGACATCGCATTGCACCGAGGTCGCAAAGAAATGCAGCAATTCAGCCAGCAACGAAATTATTGCCAACTTTAAGATTTCTTGCTTTGGGATCAATGCTAATTACTGTAAGTAATCGTTTTGATCGTAATGTTAAAACTTTTAATTAGTTATTATTATATGCCGCCACCTCTGCCACCTCCGACGACTCCTCACATCGCGAGGAGAGCTAGTTTACAAGACTACAAGTTCGTCGAACGGCATAAACCGCCACTGATCTCCCAGAAATTAATGGGCGATATACTGAAAGACATCGACAAAGTCAAATTGAAACTCGTCGCAAGGTATGATTAAACAATTTTATCGCGGTAAACTTTTAATTCGCCAGGGGTGCTATTCTCGACGCGTGGGAAATGCTTTTCGTGGACGAAATATTTTTCGTTAACGGATGTAAAATTTCGTCGATCACTTTCGTTAACGACTCGAATATCCCTTCCAAGATAGATCTCGTCAACGAAATTAATTTTCTCACACGAAAAATGTGTTTACATCCCTTAGCGACGTCTTCTTTTTAGAATATCGTTTAATCACTTAGCAACGACCCGTCGCATCGGCCCACCACCTCGTCATGCAACTCACCAGCATACAAATACCAAACAACATTCGTTGACGAAAACAGCGAGAACGACGAATGACAATTTCGTCAACGAAAAAAGTAATTTCGTTAACGAAGGAGTTTCGCGTATGGGAAAAAATTCCGTGTACAAAATTTCTCAAACGAAATAATAATTCCGTTCACGAAATCGTTTCTCATGTGTCGAAAATTGCCCCCCAGGAACAAAGACGAGTTTCGCATTGTCAGAATGTCGTGGCTGCGAAGGATTGATTTTGTTCACAGTGGGCTTTTAAACGTGTTTTTCAGATCGCCGGGTGAGAGACCTTTGCGAGCCAAACGCGAAAGTAGCCCTTGCAACGACCTTCAAGAGATCTTACGCAAACGATATATCGCAATGCAATCGCCGGACAGTAGAAATTCCACCGTGACGTTGACGCTCGATGATTCGTTCTAGATTAAGAACTCGATGATGCTTAATTTCTCTGGGTCGCAGCATTCGCGTCAGACGGTGCTCCGAGGAACGGCTATTGTAGTCTTGCTTTCCACGCGTGAGATTGAATCATGATTATAATTTTATCTGAGTCAAAGCTCTGGAGAATCAAAATTAATAGATCTCTCTTCGTTTTTTATAAGTGAGTCTTTCCCTGCTAGGTAATTTCGCGCGACACATTTTAGATTATAGTTCTTTTTTAATAGGAAGATAGAAGCTCATAGAAACGTCGGGAAAATTTTGTTCTCCCTTCGCTCTTTTACTAGAAAATGCAAGTTTAAATTTAAAATTTAAGCATACGGGTCTACAATCGCGAGAACCTCAAGGGTATCCAATAATATCAACCAAAGAAGTCATCTACCATTGCATTGTCTTCTATAAGTAACATTTAAATTTTTCTAGGTAGGTATTATACCTTTCTTCAATTCGCGTGATTGCAGAGTTTTCGGGAGCAGAAGTGTGTAACGTCCCGACATAGCCGTTTTCATTAGATTAATAAAGATAAGTGTGCGTGTGTCAGAGTAGCGAGCGAGCGACGGACAAAGTCCCCATATAAAGATAAGGACAGGAAGGGATAGTTAAATCTCCGGTGTAGCGACTCACCGCCCGTGATTAGAAAGAACAAAAACCGAACTTTGATTTTTAGGAAGTAGTCCATAGTTCAGCCAAGCGTTTTTAGAGAATGGATAGGAATCGGTCCCCCCGCACCAGTCGTATAAAAAGGCCGGAATTCCTCCCTCGGTGCGCCTTTTTCGTAGTTCTTAGTTCTTAGTGCTGCTTCTTCTTCGCTGGCTCTTCTTCGCCCTTTTTTTTTTACGTTCTCGAGTCTTGGTCTGCCTCGTACCTACGAAGCCTCGTCGCCTCGTGCTTGATATCTCGTCATTTAGTCGCGCCGTCTAATCTTTGTCTTTTGCAGTAGTTCGATTAGCTCTAAAATCCTTAGTAGTAGAACGCTTTGCTCTTTTGTAAATCCTTTTGTCGAAAATCCCTTCGAGAATAAAATCATAGTGATCAACCTAACCCGAGTGACAAGATTTCTCGGCCAATAAAGATTCTATGTAGGCACGACATTGGTTTTGTACCGGCCAGCCTATGTAGGTTTTCCATTATGAGGGCAATGTTGGTTTGGGAACGGTCAACCTACATATACGTCACCTACATACAAGCGATATTGGTCCTATGACGGACAGCCTATAAAGGTCACTTCCTACGTAGGGGCGATATTGGTTTGGCAATATCTGGCCTACATAGGCCATTCTATATAAGGGCAATCTTAGTTTTGCGAAAGTCATCCTATGAAGGCCAAATCCTACATAGGAGCGATATTGATTTTACAATATCCGGCTGTTATAGGTTATCCTTCATAGGGGCAATGTTGGTTTTGCGATTGTCAACCTATATGGGCCACACTACATGCGAGCGATGTTAGGCCTGTGACGGTCAGCCTATATAGGCCATATCCTATGTAGGGGCGGTATTGGTTTCACAATATCCGGCTTTTATAGGTTATCCTGTATAGGGGCGATGTCGGTGTTGCGATTGTCAACCTATATGGGACACACTACATGCGAGCGATGTTAGGCCTGTGACGGTCAGCCTATCTAGGCCACATCCTATGTAGGGGCGGTATTGGTTTCACAATATCCGGCTTTTATAGGTTATCCTGTATAGGGGCGATGTCAGTGTTGCGATTGTCAACCTATATGGGCCACACTACATGCGAGCGATGTTAGGCCTGTGACGGTCAGCCTATATAGGCCATATCCTATGTAGGGGCGGTATTGGTTTCACAATATCCGGCTTTTATAGGTTATCCTGTATAGGGGCGATGTCGGTGTTGCGATTGTCAACCTATATGGGCCACACTACATGCGAGCGATGTTAGGCCTGTGACGGTCAGCCTATCTAGGCCACATCCTATGTAGGGGCGGTATTGGTTTCACAATATCCGGCTTTTATAGGTTATCCTGTATAGGGGCGATGTCAGTGTTGCGATTGTCAACCTATATAGGCCACACTACATGTAGGCGATGTTAGGCCTGTGACGGTCAGCCTATATAGGCCACATCCTATGTAGGGAAGATATTGGTTCCACAATATCCGGCTTTTATAGGTTATTCTTTATACGAACGATGTTGGTTTTGCGATTGTCGACCTATATAGGCCACACTACATGTGAGCGATGTCAGTTCTGTGACGGCCAGCCTATATAGAAGGGCATTCACCACAAAATATATATACAAAAGATGTCGCGTCGGTAATATATACTATAATATAAGATCGAGGGGACAATTCTTGCACCCAGTATTCTCGTGGGCTTCGGCACTGAACTCTAAAGTTTACTATGGATCGGAAACGGACATTGATCCGAGAACGTGTTCAAAAGCATCGATGTAAAAAGCGTGCTCTGAAAAAGTGGGAACAAGTACGGAATGCTGCAGTGTTGGAAGAAGAAGGGGACTCTGTTTAGTATTACATAAAAATCGTACGTAATTTAACATTTTATAATCATTTTAGTACGCGTTTTATTGAAGTACTTTAACTTTTTATGAAGAAATGATTGTTCCTCATTTGATTGAATTTTGTATACTTTCTAATGGATATTATAGTTGATTGAATATTGGAAACCTAAACTAAATCTCGAAAACGAGAAACATCATAATTTTTTATAAGATCGCGCGCGCGTTAATTCTATAGTAATATTTCTAAAAATTAACAATACTAATCCATGAAATTATCATTTCTCCTATGAAAATTTCCCTCGACTTGAGAGTTAACACTTAACTTGAGGGAGATTTATGCGATGATATTGATTTATTATCAAGTTTTCACCATTACGTCACAATTTTCGATTTGAACGGAAATTTTACTGGACTATTAGGAGTGGACGCGCCAAGCAAGGGCGATCCACGATGCCAGGTTGAAGCGGGCAGTTTCCCCCACAGTGACGTCAAGGCAACGGGGCTTTCCAACGCAGGCCCAGGACAAAGGAGCAAGGAGGACTCATGCTCCTCGAAGCAATCGAAGGAAGGCATTCAACATGTTTTTTTTCGGTTCAGTTATTAATTAATCATAATAAGTGATTCATGAATTTTAATATAATTATGCTGTTCTCTATATGGAAATTCGATATTTCTCTGTGCAATAAAAATTGATGTTCTATGCATTTGATTGATTTTATCTTAATTATTCTTACCATTTGACTTTAATTGTTTCGGCAATGTTTGGCCTGTGATATAGTCCGTGAATTACTCTTTGTCTGTATAATCTCTGAATCACTCAATTGGCTTATGTAGGTGGTACATCACACGGCGTGAATAGCCTCCATTGCGAGTGTTGTACTCTTGCTACGTAGGCCTATACAGACTCTAGCTTGCTGGCCTATATGTAGCCTGAATATCGTGAGGCCTATATCGTTCGCAAACTAAATACCCTCTATATAGCCTGAATATCACGTGGCCTATATAGTCTGCAAATGGTAAGGCTTATATAGGCTGTACATTGCATGGCCTACATAGTCTGTAAATCGTGTGGCCCATATAGTCTGCAAAGCGTACGGCCTGTATAGGCTGTAGATTGCATGGCCTATATAGTCTGTAAATAGTGTGACCTACATAGGCTCTACATTGCATGGCCTATATAGCCACTTTATAGACGAGCGTTACACTTCCTATATAGGCACTATGCAGGCTGCAGCTCGGTCGGCCTATATTGCCACCTCGGAAGGCCGATGTTGCCCCTACATAGAGCCGATGAATTTTGTCAGTCGGGAAGTGAGTCAATAAATCTCCGGCGAGCAAATCCCCTTCAAGGTCAAAGAGAAAGAGAGACCAAGGAAAAGAGGGAAGGATCCGATCCGCCAGGAGCTACGAGAGCTAAAAGGTAAGTGAAAGATCTATAAAATCCTCTTATTGGCGGGTTTGCCAATTGTAAAAGGTGTCGGGTAAATAATCGTTCAAGATAGTTTCTTTTTCCCGTTAATGTCGGGTGTTTGCCGGTATCCCGCGATTCTCGTAGGATATCGTCCAGATAGCACTAGCAAAGTGCAGTGCTCCCGCAATAGTAAATAGTCCTTTTCGCTTCCCGACTGACAAAATTCATCGGCTCTATGTAGGGGCAACATCGGCCTTCCGAGATGGCAATATAGGCCGACCGAGCTGCAGCCTGCATAGTGCCTATATAGGAAGTGTAACGCTCGTCTATAAAGTGGCTATATAGGCCATGCAATGTAGAGCCTATGTAGGTCACACTATTTACAGACTATATAGGCCATGCAATGTACAGCCTATACAGGCCGTACGCTTTGCAGACTATATGGGCCACACGATTTACAGACTATGTAGGCCATGCAATGTACAGCCTATATAAGCCTTACCATTTGCAGACTATATAGGCCACGTGATATTCAGGCTATATAGGGTATTTAGTTTGCGAACGATATAGGCCTCACGATATTCAGGCTACATAGGCCAGCAAGCTAGAGTCTGTATAGGCCTACGTAGCAAGAGTACAACACTCGCAATGGAGGCTATTCACGCCGTGTGATGTACCACCTACATAAGCCAATTGAGTGATTCAGAGATTATACAGACCAAGAGTAATTCACGGACTATATCACAGGCCAAACATTGCCGAAACAATTAAAGTCAAATGGTAAGAATAATTAAGATAAAATCAATCAAATGCATAGAACATCAATTTTTATTGCACAGAGAAATATCGAATTTCCATATAGAGAACAGCATAATTATATTAAAATTCATGAATCACTTATTATGATTAATTAACAACTGAACCGAAAGAAAACATGTTGAATGCCTTCCTTCGATTGCTTCGAGGAGCATGAGTCCTCCTTGCTCCTTTGTCCTGGGCCTTTGTTGGAAAGCCCCGTTGCCTTGACGTCACTGTGGGGGAAACTGCCCGCTTCAACCTGGCATCGTGGATCGCCCTTGCTTGGCGCGTCCACTCCTAATAGTCCAGTAAAATTTCCGTTCAAATCGAAAATTGTGACGTAATGGTGAAAACTTGATAATAAATCAATATCATCGCATAAATCTCCCTCAAGTTAAGTGTTAACTCTCAAGTCGAGGGAAATTTTCATGGGAGAAATGATAATTTCATGGATTAGTATTGTTAATTTTTAGAAATATTACTATAGAATTAACGCGCGCGCGATCTCATAAAAAATTATGATATTTCTCGTTTTCGAGATTTAGGTTAGGTTTCCAATATTCAATCAACTATAATATCCATTAGAAAGTATACAAAATTCAATCAAATGAGGAACAATCATTTCTTCATAAAAAGTTAAAGTACTTCAATAAAACGCGTACTAAAATGATTATAAAATGTTAAATTACGTACGATTTTTATGTAATACTAACCAGAGTCTCCTTCTTCTTCCAATACTGCAGCATTCCGTACTTGTTCCCACTTTTTCAGAGCACGCTTTTTACATCGATGCTTTTGAACACGTTCTCGGATCAATGTCCGTTTCCGATCCATAGTAAACTTTAGAGTTCAGTGCCGAAGCCCACGAGAGTACTGGGTGCAAGAATTGTCCCCTCGATCTTATATTATAGTATATATGACCGACGCGACATCTTTTGTATATATATTTTGTGGTGAATGCCCTTCTATATAGGCTGGCAGTCACAGAACTGACATCGCTCACATGTAGTGTGGCCTATATAGGTCGACAATCGCAAAACCAACATCGTTCGTATAAAGAATAACCTATAAAAGCCGGATATTGTGGAACCAATATCTTCCCTACATAGGATGTGGCCTATATAGGCTGACCGTCACAGGCCTAACATCGCCTACATGTAGTGTGGCCTATATAGGTTGACAATCGCAACACCGACATCGCCCCTATACAGGATAACCTATAAAAGCCGGATATTGTGAAACCAATACCGCCCCTACATAGGATGTGGCCTATATAGGCTGACCGTCACAGGCCTAACATCGCCTACAAGTAGTGTGGCCTATATAGGTTGACAATCGCAACACCGACATCGCCCCTATACAGGATAACCTATAAAAGCCGGATATTGTGAAACCAATACCGCCCCTACATAGGATATGGCCTATATAGGCTGACCGTCACAGGCCTAACATCGCTCGCATGTAGTGTGGCCCATATAGGTTGACAATCGCAAAACCAACATTGCCCCTATAAAGGATAACCTATAACAGCGGGATATTGTAAAATCAATATCGCTCCTATGTAGGATTTGGCCTTCATAGGATGACTTTCGCAAAACTAAGATTGCCCTTATATAGAATGGCCTATGTAGGCCAGATATTGCCAAACCAATATCGCCCCTACGTAGGAAGTGACCTTTATAGGCTGTCCGTCATGGGACCAATATCGCTTGTATGTAGGTGACGTATATGTAGGTTGACCGTTCCCAAACCAACATTGCCCTCATAATGGAAAACCTACATAGGCTGGCCGGTACAAAACCAATATCGTGCCTACATAGAATCTTTATTGGCCGAGAAATCTTGTCACTCGGGTTAGTTTGTCTGAGCGATAACCAGGCGCCAGTCCCGTTGCTCGTGACGGGACAAGTTATACATCCGTCGTATAATTTAAATTTTGTACCCTTTTTATATGATTCAATAAAAAAAATAGTATAACCATTACATGTGCACTACTTAGCACTTCTTAGCACTACGTACCACTGCATGCCACTATTCACCACTGTATACCACTACTGGCCACTATTGTAGAAACCACTACTGACCACTGTAGTGTTCAGTCCGCTGTAGTGGTTTTCGACAAGGGCAGAAAGTGCAACATAACCTCACTAGCGTGGCCCACTAACTGAAATGGAATTTCCTCTGTTGAATCCATTATTTCTTCGCTTTTGGGTCATTCCATACCAAATCGGACACTTTTTGGAGTAACATTTCGGATTTTGCTCAAATTTGGATATATTGTAGTCTTTGTCGATGTTTAACCGTATCTCGAAGGATTTTTCAAAATTTTGAAAATTGTTGATTTTACAGACACTTGAATAATAACGCTGCTTTTTTTTCATTAAATTATAATTATCAAACCGGTTGTCGGCTGAGAATAATCTTTTGGATACTAAAAGTGAAAGAGTTGAAAAATCAGAGAAAAATTGCATCGATCAAAAAAAAACTTTTTTAAATAATTTTATTTGCAATTGATTTAAACAAGTGACGTATTTTCATAGCTGGCCACTTTTTAAAAATCTGAAAAAAAGCAAGCATATACTTTGATATCCTCTCTTTAACGGCAAATAAACAAAAATAACGACACTTTAAAATTGACGACACAAAAATTAATTGAAGTTGACGCCGCGTCGGCCTCGCCGCGTCGGCCCCGCCGCTAGCGTGTCGCCAAGCCAGTCGAACCCACCGACCGGTGGCTGGTGGCGGGGCCGACGTGCCAATTCCGACGCGGCGTCAACTTCAATTAATTTTTGTGTCGTCAATTTTAAAGTGTCGTTATTTTTGTTTGTTTGTCGTTAAGGAGAGGATATCAAAGTATATGCTTGCTTTTTTTCAGATTTTTAAAAAGTGGCCAGCTATGAAAATACGTCATTTGTTTAAATCAAGTGCAAATAAAATTATTAAAAATTTTTTTTTTTGATCGATGCAATTTTTCTCTGGTTTTTCAACTCTTTCACTTTTAGTATCCAAAAGATTATTCTCAGCCGACAACCGGTTTGATAATTATAATTTAATGAAAAAAAAGCAGCGTTTTTTTTCAAGTGGCTGTAAAATCAACAATTTTCAAAATTTTGAGATACCTTTGAGATACCTTTGAGATACCTTTGAGATACGGTTAAACATCGACAAAGACTACAATATATCCAAATTTGAGCAAAATCCGAAATGTTACTCCAAAAAGTGTCCGATTTGGTATGGAATGACCCTTTTAATTAATTTCCATCGATGCTGTAATCAATTACGTACACGCACATCGTCGGTCTTATCACGTAAGGGCGTATATCAGTTTTGATGATTTCTGAGAGGAGAGCGATTTAAAATATTTTACGATTTTTTATTGTGAATAAGTCCTGCAATTATTTTTATAGCTTGGTGATTTTTTTATGTATATAATTATGCGCTTGAATGTCTTTTAAATCACACGTATGGGCCTATCCTAAGTTAGGCCTACTATACGTGAGATTTAAATTTTGATTATTTTGAGATACGACGAAAAATATATATGGGGAGCAAAAGTATAAAATGTTGAGGTACGCCGGGTCGTGAGATAAAAATATAATGCTTAAGAGAGCAACCTATTGGCGGTCTTAACTCAATTTTCAAATTTTCTGAGATACGCCCTTACGTGAGAAGATCGACGACATGTATCTTAAAGTAGAATTAATACTTACATGATTAAAATTATGCTATTAGAAGCACTGAAGATTTTTCATGCCATGAGGAGCGGTCGGTTGGTGGAATCGGGGGGGGGGGGGGGGGGGGGGGTCGGACCGTCGAAAGTGTACGTTTGCCAATTATATCATTTAATTTTAAGTATTTTTATATTTCGAAAATTGGCAATGCGGGGGGATCCAGATAGAAGAATAAACACAGATTAAGGACAAAATATTTCTCTAAATATTTAGGAACTTTTCAATTTGAAAAATGAGAAATACAATGAAAGTGTTCAGTAACTCCTGACTGTTCAGTAAGTGGGCCTTCCACGGTAGGCGAGTTTTAGGAAGAGAGGAGATTCGTGTGGCATACCTGGCCTATCTGGATGGAAATGCGGGTCGACGTTTCTAGACCTTTTTCCCGAGGTAAGGACTAAAGAGAATGAGAACCGGTAGCGTATGGCCGACTCACGTTCCCGTGTCACCAAGCCTTGCGGCTCCTGGATCACGTATTTACCACGTTGAATCTCTGCCAACCTACAATTACCGGTTACCCGGTCTTCCTTCCGTCGACGAGTCTTTGCATGCCTATAGGTACGCCAAATTCAGACTAGAGAGCCGTGTCTGCGAATCCGCTGGAAATCGCGAGGGAGAATGGGAATATATGAACAAGGAATATATTTCTTCGAGCGACGGCGTTCGCGGCACCCCGCCGGCCTGTTACGATCCTATAACTTCCTTTACTCGTCCTTTCCGACGAAAGACAAATCCCGTCGGTCGGCGTACCTCTGAGCCCGCATACAGATCGGTCAACGGAGCTTCCCGCTCGGTCAGTATCGCGTGCGTCATATCGGAATGGGGAAGAGGCGCGATGCTGGGAATGATGAGGGGTAGATGTACCGCGGGTGGCAGCGGTAAAAAGACGGTGGAGACGTGCGGGAAGGACATTATTTCTCGGCCGCCATTTTACCCTCTCGTCGGCGTTCCGCGGAATTTTAACGCCTCGTTTCGAATTTATTGACGCTCGAGATACTCGACACGCGTAACGACCCCGCTTAACAATTCATAAACTCGTCGTTCCCGCGCCGAACACACGTATACGGACACATTTCTGACTCTGACGGGCATTTCGCCCGCACGAACGTCGATGGTGAAAATTGAAACAGATATTTTACGAGGACCCGAGTTACGACTACAATTAAGACGAGATCTTTGCGAGTTCAGCGGTATAACGGCAGGCAGGCGGCGATTCGGCGTGTTATCCGGTATTACTTGCCGGATCGTGAAAATGACGTTAAACGGGCACTGGCCGTGGCAATACTAGGCTCTCGCATTTTTTTTCCTTCCTCGCATAACCCACCCTTATGAGGGTTACCCGGCGATAATCGATAGCGCGAAGGGATAACCACTTCTTTTTACGCGCGCTCGCGAGTCGTATAAATAAGAGCGAAGTAACGGGAGAGGGAGAAATAGAGGGAATATTTCCGAGGCAGAGAAAGGCTCTTCCTCCGGCAGCGCGTCGGGGTTCGCACGAGACTGCACGGTCGGGTTCGTTGCGCGAAATTGATAGAACATCATAAACCCATTACGGCCGGGCCCGAATCAAATTATGAACGAATCCACTGGACTTTACGAGCCGCAAAAAACGAACGAAGAAATATAAGCGGGGGGGGGGAGTCCAATTTCTTTCCGTGGTCTAGAAGTTAGCTACCTATCGTAGGTACGTACGTCACGCGTGGAGGAATAACTCTATATAAAAATAAACCAGCGAAACCTGTTTCTACTTATCATTAGTATATACACACACGCGCACACGCATGCATATTTTAATGTATATTGTTATACTTGTTTCGGATATATGTATATAGGATCTTTAAGTAATAATGAAATGCAAGGTGCGCCGAAATGTATTAGACTTTTATACATGTCCAAAAAAAGTATGAAAGTATGCATTAAAGTGATTTACAAATAGTTCATACGACTGGCTCATTTGTGTTCAGCTCATTTCGTTTTCATCAGAATAAATAATGAAAATAACTAGTTGAGAAACGTCTTATTTCAACATTTTTATTTCAATATACAATCCTGTAAACACGTAACCCCTCAAAAACAGATTCTCTGTAAAAAAAGGCGGCATGTTCATTCAGTGCCAACAAAAATTGATAGGTACGTAAAATACTCTCCAAAAAAGATTTGAAATCAATTAAGATAGCCTTGTTCTAGATTTATATATAAGAAGTAAAAGGCATCATTTGAAAGGAAAATTATTGTAAATCAAGTTACTAAAAAATTCGAATAAAAAATTATAAAAAAATTAGCATAAAAAAGATCTTGCCGCGTTTAAATTTTCATATTTTGTCCACTATACCGAATAATTGGCAGTGCTTGGACGGTGCTCGAGTGATTCATAAATTGCACTGCCGAAGTCAAATTCAGAGAAATTCGGAAGGCCCCCGCCTGATCGGTTTCCCGTGCGATATTCGGTATACTGGTGGTATCATATAAGTGTATGTATTTATTTAAAATCATAAGTGCATAAACATCGAATATAATTCTGTCTGAGAATCTGTTTTTGTGGGGAGATTTCACTACTTTTTTTGGAATTTATTCACGAGGAGAATACGTACACATGTAGGAGAATAGCTTTTTATTACCACAAAATCAAAGTCTCACATTTTATACCGATACGAGCTAATTAACTACGTCACTTTTGATTTATTCTCGTGATATTTTGAAAGGGATTTGCAAACTAGAGAGCCCCTATATTTTTCACTTTGCCGTAGTATTTTGGAAAAATAAAACATATACCGCTTTCGAATTTACAGGCCATCGGATTTTTCTTATATTTTGGTCGTCTACAGAAATCCATGTAGACATTTTACCTTCAACTCTCTAAGTATACTCTTCCAATGACTCTTCCAATTCTGTCAATATTATCTATAGAATTGGTTAACTCAGATTAATATGGTTTCTTAATTTCTACGTAGAATAAGTTCGGTATATTTTAAATAGTGAAATGTGCTGAATATGATTCTGTTATTTATAATTTGTTACAGAAATAAACGTGCTGGTGTTCAATTCTATCCAGAAGGCCTCCAAATCGTATGCGAACCCGAGGGGATTTCTTTTGAACGTCGAAAGATCTCCTCGATAAGGTACAGCTCGATAAGATTATACTTGTCAGGGCTGAATTATATGGGGTTCTTATAATTATTTTAGGAAATCCCAGAAGAATACAGGTCCAGCAAAACATCGATGCCGTGCTAGAAAGAATAAGGAATAACCCTCGAACGAATATTCGGGCTATGGCAACAGAGGTTAGAATCAGCAAGTCCACAGTTCGGAGGATATTGAAGGATGAAAATGTTCATCTATTTAAAGTAGTATGGTCACGAATCGATTTCCAAGATTTAAATATGAAATAATTATGTATGCAAGCTAATATCAATAGAAACCTCCTGGTGCAATTTGGGGTAGATTGACCGTTTAGTATGTCTGATAAAAATTAATTACCGAGTAGAAAATAACCCAGAGTCTTATGGGCAAGACACATTTCTTGGGGTTTGTACGTAAAATCCAAGATTAAAATATGAAAAATATACCAAAAAACGGGGAAAAAAACAAAAATTTACACCCATTGATGAAAATTATTGACCGTTTGATACTTTAGTTATAACTAATTTCTGCTTCTCGGTGTTCGGAAATAGCGCGTCGAATAGATGCGGCAACGTCGCGTCAGTGGAGTGGGTTCACACAAGCGTGCATTTCAGATCTCGTTTTCCCCGCGATACACTCAAACGTTTGAGTGTATCGTGGTTTTCTCTACTGGCTCACGAGCCCATTGATAATATGCGTTGCCACACATAAAAAGACGCTAGTCAAAGGAGGCACATTATTTGAATAATAAGTGAAAAATAATCAAAATAATCGACTAATTCTTATGGTCATAAATTTTATAATTCACAAAGAGAATTTTCAATTATACATCATAGTTTTTTGATGACTTTTTTTACGGACACTCAACGATCACTTTGGAGAGTGACCATACTACTTTAAAGTCACGCACGTCCATACACTCGAAGCACCAGATCGAGCTCGCCGAATGAACTAATGCAACTGGTTCTTTTAACAACAAGTGGATGATCCCTCGTTCGAAAGAAACCCCCTCGGGTTCGCATATGATTTGGAGTCCTGGATAGAATTGAGCAGCATTATTTCTGTAACAAATTGTAAATAACACAATTATATCCAGCATTTCACTATTTAAAATGTACCGAACTTACTCTACATAGATATTAAGAAACTATATTAATCTGAGTTAACCTTTCTATAGATAATAATGACAGAATTATTAAAAATGATATATTTCCTCTTTCGGATTATAATATCACAAGTTTCAATTTATATACCGACCTGCCAAACGTGAAGTGTACATGTACCTCACTTCTATTTCATCTCTTCTTCGCCTCTGGTGTAACGATGGAAATTACAAAATATCATTATTTACACCCCACAAAGCACGTTCTTGCAAGTAACTTTTCTGTAACATTTCTGCGATATTTTGCAATATTCGTGAACACTACCGTATGTTAGAAATATATATTTCTCGATAAAAACCTTTCGGAATCATTACGTCGAAAGATCTCCCTGATAAGGTACAGCTCGATAAGATTGTACTTGTCAGGGCTGAATTATATAGGGTTTTTATAATTATTTTAGGAAGTCCCAAAAAAATACAGGTGCAGCAAAATATCGATGCTGTGCTAGAAAGAATAAGGAATAACCCTCGAACCCTAATCGGTATCAGTGATTCCTCATTGACCATCGTTACACCAGAGACGAAGAAGAGATGCAATATAAGTGAAGTACATGTACACTTCAGGTTTGACAGGTCGGTATATAAATTGGAACTTGTGATAGTACGAAAGAGGAAATATATCGATAGAGAAAAAATAATGATAAAGTAATTACTTTATTATTGTGATCCAATTCCATTGCATCTCCTATTTTTCTGCCACGGCTTTGACAGAGACATTGTTGACAGAGAAGGAAAACAAAAAATAGAATATCCACAAAGATATTTGTCCTTCATACGCAATCAAAGTGAGGTTAAAGTGGTCAGATAGAAAGTGACTTATCTGATGGCAATTCTTCTGAGATACTGCCGTCTCCTTTTCTGCTCTTTATGCACAGGCAACCAGAGGAAACTAGCACTGCATCCGTTCACTATCTCGATTATTCGAAAAAAATGCAAACGATTATCAAATTACCGGAGAGTCTGTCACATTCACCACTATTGATTGAGATGACCGATGTTTTTCGGTCTGAAACGTCTATTTGGTTCGTGTCTGGCTGTCGGTATTAACATTTGATACACAGAATTTTTACTTTTTATTAAGAAGCGCGTCCGAGGATCGAAATAAACGCGAGGGAAATTGTTTCGCGAATGAAAATATCTTATTAACTTTGAAAACCATAACCAAACATTCAAGGAATATATTCTCTCACATAATCCCACATACATTGGATGGCGTATGCGTGGTGTCGCATCTGTGTACACATTTCCGATCATGGCCGACTATCGCTGAAGATAGGCGGAATTAGGTTGGCAGGTGGTCGAGGAAGTAAACTTCGGCGCCACCGAGCTAAACACCCTTTTTGACCGCCTGATTTGAAATATCGATACCTTGCTTTGAAAACCTCGAAGTGCAATTTTTGACAAAAACGCCATTTATAACTTACTGTGTTAAGGTTTAAAATCTAAAAACAGTAAGCTATAAATGGAATTTTTGTCAAAAATTGCACTTACGGAATTTTCAAAGTAAGGTATCGATGGTATCGATATATCAATATGGCAGCCTACTTCATAAAGTATAGTAGGCATTGCAGGAGTCAAGAATGAAAATATAACCTTAATTTATGAATCTATATATAGTGAAGTGAATTGAAATACAAAATTTAAAATAAAATGTTTTTTTCGTGTGCAGTACCGAGTTGTAAAAATAAATCAAGGTTCATGGTTCCTTCTGTAAAAAAATCGAAAGATATTCGTCAAAAGTGGCTCGATTTCTTAAAATGTGCACCTCATCATAGAAAAGGATTATGTGAAGTTCATTTTACTCCTGATAAATTCATAACTTTTAGCGGTGATGCAGGTAAAAATGAAAATTATTTAGAGCGTGTTCATAAATTGGCTGACAGTACTGTATTCCCATTCCGAAGTATGGGAATGCAGTACTGTCAGCCAATTTCTGAACATGCCCTTAATTAAATATGTATATTTATAGTACATATGGGGATTGTATTTGAAATTTATTTTGTAATTTATTTTTACAAATTTTTTACCAGTCACATTAGTCACATTAGTGCAGCATTAATAATATATTATAACCGTTTAAATTTGCCCGCGGGTGTTTGGCTCGGTGGCGCCATCTGCTTCAGTTTTGACCAGCCAACCTCATTAGAGTGACATTTTGACATATATATATTGGCCGAGAAATCGAATTCTCGACTTTTAGGCACAAGGGGCGTGGCTTCGCGTTGCTAAGGAAGAATCTCTGTTAATATGTAACTTATAACATTTATTCTGGTCTCTATCAATAGAGAATAATCGATTTATATGGCGTAACTGAGCATAGTTTTGGTTATAACCATATATTTATTGAGAAAATTCGATGTAAAAATTGAGGGGTGAAGGGGGGGCAGACATTTTTCCTGTAAAGATACACGGGTGCCCGCGATGACAGCGCTATCGTTCGTTTCTGATGAAACTAACCTTAACGAGCATGCCGCGAGACACTGCCGTGTCTCTTGATGGCAGGCTTACGCTTTTTAATCCTTGGCGCGAGACTTAAACAAGCTCTTGACAGGGATGTCAAAATAGATACACGAATGCCAGAATCTGTTAATAATTTTTGTATGCGTGTATAAAAGGAACGAAATTGACGCGGAAACGAGTGGCACAAAAATTGGGTGTAATAAAGGCCTGGAAGATCATCTCTCTTATGAATACTAAAAATTAAATCTTCAATCGCAACTACTGCAAGTATAAGAGGAGTAGGTTCATTTTATAGTAATAAGAAGTCAGAGCTTCCCCTTCTAACCGACATCATTTTCATTTAATTATGACGATCGTCCAAATTCTGCTGCTAGAAACTACTGCCCCTAGTAGAAATTTGATCCGTGACTTTCGATGTTCGATCAGAATCTTATCGGATATACACGTAGTTAGGCAGTGACCTACCAGGATATTTACAATATTATTTCTCCAAATCAGATTCCGAAGAGATGCTTCGGATTGAACCCAAACCTAAAATTCCGATGCGATCAAATCAGATTTGACTCGAGCAGGAGAATATGATCATATGCGCATCGGCATATTCTGATCCGCTGCTTTAACAGGTAAGACGGAACAGAATCTGATTGAACTATAGTCAGAAAAATAATCGGTCGTATATACGTGATTTGTATATGAAAAAATGTCCGAACATCGTGGAACACGCACCTGAATCGAAATTCGGAACCCCTACACGGAGAAAGAAAAATTGAAAACTTCCCCTTTTTTATGGGTAACGCTGCACCATTGTCACAATCAACCAGAAATTGCCGTGAGATAGGTAAGAAATTATTAAAGGGCTGGAAAATTATTCTTCTGAAAAAAGGGAATTTTCGGTGAATTTTCAAATTCCTAGCAAAATAAAATAAAATCTACGCAGCAGTATAGAAGTAGCTCTACTGTTTATGGAGAACATATATTCTTCTGCACGGGATTTTTTCCCTTTTTACTGGAGAAAATCTTCACTGTCAAGTGCTAATGTTCGATTCGGTCTTATAGACCAATCAGGATTTAGTATTCCGTTGTCCGTAACCCCACTACCACGGAATCTTAAACAAGATTTGTCGCTAAGGGATTAAACAAGATACTAAAAAGAAGACGTTTTGCTAAGAGATGTAAACACGGGGAGAGGAGTATGGGAAATTATTTTTCGCGTGAGAAAATTCATTTCGTCGACGAGATCTATCTTGGAAGGGATTTTCGAATCGTTAACCAAAGTGATCGACGAAACTTTATATCTGTTAACGAATTACTTTCCGTCCACGAAAAACATTTCTCACGCTCGATAATAGCTCCCCTGACCAATTTGAATCCTTATTAATATTCCTTTTATTGAGAAATAAATAAATTTATGATTTGTCGTTTTCAGCAAGGAAAATTTACATTTACGTGGGTTAAATTTTACTAGTTTATTCATCAAAAATTACTTTTCGATTTTGATGAAAAAATCTCATTCCAAAAGGGGGAAAATCCTACCGTTTGTCAATTCGGTGCACAGTTAGTCAGAAAAATGACACTTTTTCCTCATCTTCTAGGTCAGAAGTTCTCTTTTTTTTCTCTCCGTGTACTTCAAATATTTTTTATTTCAGATAGAATCTTTTTAGGTCTTCTTCATCTCCGTTACCCTACTCAAGACCTCTATGTGTATCTGTTAGGGATTTTGAGGTCTTAGACCCGATGCAGACGAGGCCACTTTTAGTGGCGAACGCGTGCGACCGCCACTGGCCTCTTTTGGAAAACTATAGAATTAAATCGGTGCATGTGTGTGTGCATACTTGGCCACTGCTGTGACCCACGTTATTTCGCAGTGGACAGTGGCGTTCACACGCGTTCGCCACTAAAAGTGGCCTCGTCTGCATCGGGTCTTACTTTTCTCGATTTTTGGTCCATCTCGGATTGCAAGTCGCGTTACATACGGGGTCTGTTCATGATCAGATCGACGGATCCGAATTGTGATTGTGATTGTGACTGTGTGTTGTGTGAAGTTCGACAAATTCGTATCGAATCGGATCAGAATCATAGTTCAATTTCTACTCGGGGCTCTCGTTTTCTCTGTAATGCGTCGTTACAAAAATGTCGACTCGTGATCTTAGGATTGTTTTCTTGTCTACACTTTCTATACTCATTATTTCACAGTAAAATACCCTATATATTGTATATAGCTATCGGGGATTATAAAAAAAACTGTAAAATGCTATGAAATGGAGTAAGAACTGATAAAACAGCTGTACACAATCAGGTCATATATGATTTAATAACTATAGATATACGGTAACTTGGAAATTAGTATAGAAAGAGTGTAAACAAGAGGGACAAACCTCTTGACATATCGATGAGCAGGTGTTTGCAATAATTGTTCGCATACTACTGCGCTACAGTTGCTCCTTCTCGTTTTGCTAGGCAGATACTTTTATGAATAGCAAATGAAGCGTGGAACACCAGAGATTAACATTTGTAGTTAGCCACATTATTATTCACATATACTTTCGACCCTCTGCTTTGCTCGCTATTTTCGTAATCTAGCTCCGCGTTTTTTGCGTACTTCCGCTTCATCGTTATCATACGGCAACGTGCATGCTGAAGTCGTCTTCTTAATTCAGTTACTGTCATGAGAAATACTATGGTTAGTATTCGTAATACCTCAAAATACACCCTCGGTGTAAAAAATCTCTGCCAAATACTATTGCGTTCATCACATATTACTCTTTACAAAAAAAAAGTTTACTCGTATCTTTAAAATAAAAAAATTCACGAAATTAGCTATTTGTATCAGCTACAAAAAATAACACCACTAAGTAGGTAGGTACTAGAATTTGAAATAAACTAATAATTTCGGATAGAAATACTTTGAAAATTGTATATAAATGTAAAATTAAACAAGAAACAATTTGGCGAACCTTAATATAGGCACTCCAAATAAAGAATGTTCACACACACAGAGCGTGCTAACCAAAATAATAGTTATTTTCGTTATTAGGGCGTGAAGCGCTGTTTCTAACGAGTGTGAAGTTTGCCGCACGAGCGAAGCGAGTACGGCAAACTTCACACTCGTTAGAACGGCGCGAAACAACCGAATAACGAATTCTATTTTTTGTCACTAAGTGTCAAATACGAGGTTGACGATTTCACGCACTGCGCAGGTTATTTCACGCACTGCGCAACTTTTCACGAATTGGTGTGTGAAAGATGATTTCACATGCGTCGAGGACGCCCATGAAACTGAGTATTTGACACTGAGTGACATAATATACATTTTCGTCACTCAGTGCGTAAAACTCGGTTTCACGGGCGTCCTCAACTCCGTCAACCTCGTATTTCACACTTAGTGACAAAAAATAGAATTCGTTAAAAGGGCGTTTCGCGTCGTTTTAACTCATGTGATTGCCGCACTCGCTTCGCTCGTGCGGAAAACTTCACACTCGTTAAAAACGGCGCTTCACGCCCTTATAACGAAAATATCTATTATGAATTACTTTAGGCACGGACGAGTAACTTATTAGGGCTCGACAAATATTTTCTTATTTAATTTTATATTTATAGGTATTTAATTTTCAAAGTATTTCTATTCGAAATTATTATTTTATTTTAAATTTTAGTATTATATTTAGTGATGTTATTAAAAAGACACCCTGTGTACATAGCACCCGAGTGTTGCTGATTCTCATGGCAACCAACAGTTGTTGATTGTCATGGTAACTGGTCCAGACTTTTCGCGACTATCTTCGCTACTGGTACGGTTACAGCGTCATAGTGCGTACCAGTGCATTGAGTCAAGTGAAAAAGGCGAGAACAGAAATCGTGTGCCAAGTCAAAGAAAACATGGATGAGGACCAAACATTCATTGAAGATTTGTTAAAGCACTGGGGCCTCATAGCGTATCTAATAATTCTTTGAGCAAACATACACATGTAGTTAAGATTACTAAAAAATACAGTTTATTCTGATAAATAAATGTAATTGCAATTACCATACGTTTAGTCAGGGAACGTAACTACAACTATACGTGTTAAGTACAGGTCATTATAAAATATTGTAAATCTTACTCCATTACCTATCATTGTGATCACCACACAACTATATGATTCGTGCAATTAAACATATTTGTATAGTTGCGTTTACCATATATTCGCAATTAAAAATTAATGTTATATTAACTACAGTTGTATAGTCAGAGAATATAGTTGATATAATTATACTTGGATAATTCCTTACACTATACCATTTAACTATAACATTGGGTTGAGGCCATATACGTTACAACTCAGCAATATACTCGTATTTAAAATATAGTTGCGACAACTATACATTTTTCCAGTAAAAATTCATAAGGAAATATATTACTTTTCATAATTACGGAGTATATTAATTTTCATAATCACATATTGGAAAAAAGCTTTGTATAAAAATAGGTATTAGGTGTACAACTTCGCTTCCGCCCTTTTCCTATTGATGGTTTACGAGAAAAAACGGAGGAAGCAAAGTTGTATAACTAGTATATTAAAAATACAAATTCTTTTTATAGTGCGGGTATTTTTCGGATCTACCTTTGGAAATGAGGCGTATATGCAGGGGAGTTTAGGACGAGATGAATCGTCTTCAATAACGGGTTCGCGAAAGAACGGAAGTTCGATACGAATGATATACATAGCGGTATGTGGAAAAGCGAACAAACCGGAGGGACGTTGCTCTCTGGGGCGACGAAGGCGGACGGTATTTCACCCGTAGAACGGATTGTCGTGACGTGCAGCCGGCCTCGTGACATCTCAAATCGCCGGTATTTGTCAGAAGCTGCAGACGACACGAAAACGCGCGAGACCCATTCCGAATCAAAGGCAGCTTTATGCTAAAGGACCCGGAATGGCTGATGGTTCCGCGCCGCGCGTTAGTTATGCAAATTCATGAATAAACACATTTATTGGTTCCTGTGTATTGCTAGATATACGGTCTTCCGGCTACATCTACAACTTTCCTATATCTTTCAGCGTTGAGCTACCTATACTTTATGTAGATCGAGCGAACGCATAGTACGGACATAAAAATGGAAGTTCGTTAGTCCGTGTCTCCCCATGTTCCGTGCTATACGTAGAAATGTCATTTTCCGTGCGGATATTCATGCCAACTGTTCGAAGGTTCGCAGAACGCCTTCCGGATGATATAATTTCTTCGATATTTAAGCTCCCCTTGGACCCGAGCACGGACCGCTAAAAGACCACCCACCGAAGGTTGGCAGGCTTCCACGCCGTCACCGCAAAACTCCTTCATCCAGGAGCAGCGCGGCACCAGTGATTCGGAGGAAACCGCGCCATTTCGCATGCATAATACATTCTAATAGTCCGTCGCGTTGAATCGCCCACCGCAGCGATAAGAAGCGACGTGGCCGCAATCGTTTTAGCCCTCCCTTGTCGTGCGCCTTCGACGTTCTCTCAATTCCCGACGATTACCCGTATACGTGATAAATCTCCTCATATATCAGCCTCCATAAAATGAGTACTTATATATATATATATGTTATCGGTGTATACATCACCAATGCGTACTTTTTATACGCGCTGTTTGGAAATCTTTGTACTCAACGAAGATTTAGAGACTATTGTCATTTTTTAAATTAAAAACGGCAAAAGGTCGCTTAAAGAAATGCTACCATTTTTAAGCTGGTCATTCACTTGTTATATTCGAAGGAAAGTTTGAAAATGTGAGTTAATTAGAATTTGATTTGTGCAGCGCGTTGGGCTTCGTACCTAGGGAGAAATCGACGCGACGCTGTCGAATCCGACTGTCGAGATCGCATAAAGGAGGAAAAAGGAGAGAGGTCGGCCACCATTGAAAACTTTGACGCAACTACCTTTAAGCTAGGCGCTTTCTCTCTCTCATAACGCTATAAAAGAGAGTATCCCACTTTTCTCCTAGCTGCGGTTACCTGAGTAGACATTTGATCCGTGACTTCTGTTGTTCTATTAGAATCTTATCGGGTATAGGTACACGATGACATACCAGGATATTCCCAGATTCCCAGGATATTCCCAGATTGAACCCGAAACTGAAATTCCGATGCGATTCTGCTGCACTGCGAGTCAGATTAGACCCGAACAGAAGAATGTGATCAAATGCGCATCAAGATACTCTGATCCGCTGCTTATGTCCGCTAGTAGAAATTTTCATCGGATTCGGATCAGATGCTGAACAGGTTCTACAGACTACAGATCAGAATCTGATCCAGATATCTAATCGGAGTAAAATCAGAAATGTAACGCGATTTGCAATCATGTTCGGACCAGAAAATTGTGATCTTATACATACATGGTAGGTTGGATTTTTTTCCTACAAATAATTTAATTTTGGCTCAATTATATATATTAATTTTGTAATATTCGTAAATTTGCTATTTACTGCATGTATAAAATAAAAATAAATCAATAAATTCAGATTAGATTCGAACCCTCAACGTCGGAGAACCCGATTATTTTAGCTTTTCTTTCATTATTTTATTCATATTCTTCAGTTATGATATATTGCTATGGTGAGATGATATATAACGATGTTTTGCGGATGCTGAGAATGCGGTAACTTGATGAGGTCCTGCATATTCCTTACAGAAATCGACTATGAACCTGTAACCAAACTGGCACCTCTGATCACATGGCTATAACCACCTACCTTATAATTTAATAAATCGAAGATTTACTTATACATAAGTTCCATACGAATATTTATAAATGACTGTTTTTTAAATAATTTTACATCAAATAATATTGTTTCATGTTAAGCTAATGTTCTTTATGACAACAGATTCTTGTTTTTCATCTTTACTTATCGATACCTTACTTTGAAAACCTCGTAAGTGCAATTTTTGACAAAAATGCCATTTATACCTTACTGTGTTCAGATTTTAAACATTAACGCAGTAAGCTATAAATGGTATTTTTGTCAAAAATTGCACTTACGAGGTTTTCAAAGTAAGGTATCGTTATGCTACATCTATCTTTTGAAAACCAGAAGAAGGCCCATACGCGTTAATTCGCGCTTTATTTTATTGTTTTCGTCGCACATCACCTCGACGCGATTTCACTGCGATTAAACATATACTGGACAAACCATGGCTATCCAGTAAATATACCGCCGCGGATGCCATGGTAAAACATGACATTGTGATCCGAATCCGATCAGCTTCGGATCGAAATTTCTGACCAAAATGCTATCCAAATCACCGGACGAGAATCTGGTTCAGGATTCCAATTGAGATTACATGTGATAGGAATCCGATCAGTTTCGAATCGGCACTTCTGGTTAGAATTGAATCCTAGTGGTCTGACCAGATTTTGGTCAGTTATAACTGATTTCAACATAACACAGCTCTACGGATCAGACTCACATCTAAATCTAATCATAAATATCGTCATACGGAACCTCGCAGTAGGTACATCTGATTCATTTATAATCCGTCATCATAAATCTCTTATGACGTTTCTACTCGGGTGTAGGTAAGACGTAACAGAATCTGATTAGACTAGCCGGTCAAATAATATTAATCGACCGTATATGTGACTTGCATATGACAAAATGTCCGAACATCGTGGAAAGCACCCGAGTCGAAATTCGAAATCTACTTTAAACATTTTTAATTTCAGATAGAACCTTTTTAGGTCTTCTTCTTCCCCATTATCCTACTGAAAACCTGAATAACTCTGTGAGTACCTCGTATGGACTTTAAGGTCCCATATTTCTCAATTTTTGTGTCTTATGAGCCTCTAAGTCCTACGAATATTGATTATTATGTACACAACCTACTTTAAAGATGTTTCACCCCTATTATCAAAAATATAGGAAGTTACTCAAATTTGTTCCCAAGATTCTTTAATATCTTTGAAAGCCGTATGCAAAATTTCAAGTCTCTTGACTAACTCATTAAAAAGTTGTAATTGAAATAGAAGTGGCAATTTAACCCGTGCTCTTATGGGAAATTAACAGAAACTTAGAAAAAACGATGGAAAATTGGGTTTACGTAATGAAACTTTGCATACCTACCGTTCGATTATTATGCAAAGAATAAATGGTATATTTTCACACATCGATCAGGGCAGTAATTTATAACAAATAATTAAGAAATCTTGGTAAATTCGCTTACGATGGAGATTGCTGCGCGCGCAGTCGTGAAGTGCGGCAACGCCGCAGGGCTCGTCAAGTATTGGCAAAAATTATCAGCCACGAGATGGCGCTGTGATTTTCCAATATGGCTGCTATAAGGGTGAACAACAACGCGCCATATGGGCTTGTTGCGGCTAAATAAGCGTTTATATTCGCATTTTGAAAGTGGTTTTACATAAAATATCTGTGTATCTAGATGTATTACATGTATTTAATAGTGATCGCATTATGGTGTGAAGCTGTTTTGCCTTATAAAGAGTTTTGATGAGTATCGACGACGGTACACAAGATGCAGAATGTTCATAAGTCCATAGCAACAAAATCAAGAAAGATCTGTTCCGTGCCGCAGTGATCATCATATTGTACCGAAGATATCTCATTGCACGCTTTTCCCTCACAGATCCTAAGTTAAGTAAAACATGGAAGAACACATTACAAATTGGAAAGCCCGTTACCAAGTATATGTTAGTTTATAGCCAATACTTTACCGACACTGATTTCACTATTGGTAAGTTGAGAACTGCATTATTTAAAGAAGAAACTAAACGCTTACCTCTTCTGTGTCGCGTATACGGAGAGCTCACGTTTTGTGAAAATTATTAATCGCAATGATTAATGTTTATACATTTAAACAGCACTTTTCACTATAATTTGTATTATTTTTGTTGGATGTTGCTAATAATTCGGGTTTTAACTAGTAAGCTCTAGTGGGGCAATGTTACCAACTTATGCCACCACACTTCTCTATAACACTCTATGGGGCGACGTTGCCGCTGTTCCCGACCGCTTCAATATTTTAAATACAATTATAATATATTTTTCTACAATTTTTTTTGACACACTTTAAGGATACAGATAATAAAGTAAAGTTATAGAAAAATAATAGCTCGACCGACATCATAAAATATAACTTCAAGGAGGTTATTAAAGAATCATTTTTTTTGTTCAGGGATTGGAATACTGACGAAAATCATATTGTTCCCTTCCACCTCCACTCTCCTTCTACAATAGGGGCGAAACATCCTTAAATCTCTAAGTCCTCTCGCTATATAATTGAGAATTGCATTGTAGACACGAAGCTTTACCTATCTTCATTTGGCTTCAATTACCTGGCAACCGCATAATACTCGTAGGACACATTGCTCCGTCATAAGCGTTAGAAGTGTATTTAGTGAAATTTGTATTTTTGATATGTTTTTAGCAAAATCTGTTATATATCGTGTAATTACGAAGAAGTTGATCGTAGGACAATATTTTATGTAGTGCTATGTAGACTCTAAAGTGTGCGTTATTGGACGAAAGACCAAGTATAAAGCATTGAAAAGAAAAATCTCATTCGCTTCGAATAAGAATTGTTTGATCTAATCGGATCAGAATCTGAGCGGGTTTAGTTATTTCATAATTTTACCCGATTCTGATCTGGCGCAGTTTTCATCTGGCTTCCCGGTCCGCCCCGGATTGCAAATCGCGTTACATGCGAGGTCTATTCCTGATCAGATCGGCAAATCCAAATGTGATTTGAAGTTTGGCAAATCCGATCCGAATCGAATCAGAATCGCACTTCGATTTCTATTCGAGTAGGACCTTTTCCTCGTATAAATCCACCTTATGGCAGCCTCCTTCTTTCTCGTGTTTGTGTTACTTTCAAATATTAAGAAATTACTTTAAAAATATTCGTATGTATGCATTTCGTTCTAAACATAACAATCGCTTTAATGATTAAAAGTTTTATATACATATGATCCCACGCAAAAAAAAAGGCACTTATTAGGCTCTCCAAAGGTTAGCGGATGGGTGAATAGGGAAAAAGGAATAGATAGACACCTATGCAGTGTATTCTTAAAATAAGCAAGGCTCGGTCAGGGTCCGAAAGAATTTAACTAAAGTTAAACAACCTTGCGTAACATATCCCTCGTGAAGTTTTGATCGCGAAAAGAATGACTGCTCTCGCAAGCTCGAATTAACGATGGAGAATAACGACCAGACTTTCCGAATGATTGTTCGAGTTTTCAGTTTATTAAAGGATTAAAAGTCGTAGTTTTCTTATGGTGCCCCATCTTGCTGGCATTCTTATTCGATCCGATCGCGTTAACAATGTTGTTCGAGCAGGTCTCGTTCGATACTCGGAAGTTATTAACACCCGTTTTTGCTCAAGGGGCATTGGGGTTTTTGCTTTTTCGTATATACGGCCCTTCTATTATACCCGATCTTCGTGGCATCGCCCTCCCGAAGTTGTTGCTTCCCAACGAGAGAAAAACTTTTAATTGAAGACCACTACCTCTGGGCCGAAGGATGCTCCGTTCTATGATACAGATATGTAGGTATACCCATAGACAGGTTGGTATATAGGATTGGGGTTTTACTAGGTGGAAAATCTATTCGATATCGGGGCCGATTACAGGACGTGAGAATTTTGCTGATTTCATAACGTCTTAAACCTCGATTTTTACTGCCTCGATCATTTCTAACTTGTTACTTTACAACTTGAGCCGAAGAGTGCGATTCTGATCATATGTAGGGGATACCGGGGCAGAACGGGGTACCGGGGCAGAACGGAGTTGGTCTTATAATTTTCACTGCAAACGCCCGATGTTGCTAGCACCCTCTGTTATCATTTACTAGAACGTCACGCATCAGCTGGCAACAACAAATAGGTTATTACAAACGGTTTAGAGTGTTTTCGATTAAACGTGGTGAAATTGTGTGTGTGATGATATAACTTTTCGGCATTTTCAGCAAAACGTAAGTTAATTATTTATTTGTTTTGGGGCTTGCTGTGTTTTCCCTGTACACGGAACGTTTTTAAGTCTTTTGACATGGATACTTTAAAATATTGGTAAAGGTGTTTGGTCATAGGTTGTGTTTTGTTAATAAGGACATCTGGGGCAGATCGGGGTGGGGCGGAATGGGGCACAAGAAAAGAAAGTTAAAAGAAATCTGTCAGGTCAAAAACAGAAAATAGCAATAGGGAAGATGCCTTTACCAAAAAAGTTAAAGATAATAGAAGACGTTAAAGAAAGCTGAGAGGAGTCTGAGGAGGAAGAAGACGCTTTATATCTATACTGCAATTACCAATATTCAGCTTCAGCTGAAGGTTGGATTTCATGCGTTCAGTGCAAAAAGTGGGCTCATAATTCTTGTGCGGGGATAGACAGTGACGATGATGAATCAGTACTTGTCTGTGAAGTGTGTAAGTCTAATAACCGCGCGTACCCCATTCTGCCCCGCCTACGGGGCAGAACGGGGTGAAGGACACTTTTTCTAAAATTGAAAATAACAAAAAAACTAATAGGACTTTATGTTTCTTTCTTTTTTGTATTGTATTTACAATATTTTAATAGATCGTTTTGCATTTTTTGGAATTTGTATCACGTCTTTAACCTTTTGAAAAATAAATTTCAACGTTAGAGTCCCCATTCCGCCCCGGTCTCCCCTACATATATAAAACTTTTAACCTTTAAAGCGATTGTTATGTTTAGAACGAAATGAATACATACGAATATTTAATAGTATCTTATGTCATTAGGCGGAAGTCCGAGGTTTTTTCAGACTGTGTTTAATTAGGTCTTAGCACGAGGCATGGCGAGGAAGCGAGGCTCGCCTAAGGCGAGCCTTGTCTCTCCATCATGCCTCGCGTGCTACGATCTAAACACAGTCTTAAAAATCCGAGGATTTCAGCCGAATGACATATACTATTTTTTCTCAAGAATGCCCATTTCTCAAAACAAAACATATGTACACGACTCATTTCACGTTGCGTTCATCAGTTTGAAAAAAAAGACCCACTTCGGACTAAGCAATCGCGCCAGTCTAAGTAAAGTACCTTTGACAGCTTGCGGACTCCCGCTCGGTGTCACGCGAGAAAAACGCCATCTTACGGTCTAAAAATAGGCTTGAAAAGGCCTCGAAATGGGCATGAGTGAGGAAAAAGTAATTTCTTAATATTTGAGAGTAACACAAACACGAGAAAGAAGGAGTCTACCATACATAAGGTGGATTTATATGAGGAAAAGGTACTCGAGTAGAAATCAAAGCGCGATTCTGATTCGATTCGGATCGGATTTGCCAAACTTCAAATTACATTTGGATTCGCCGATCTGATAAAAGTGATAAAAGTGACAAATACAGGAAGAATACGCAACGACGATTAAGATAAGAACGCAATAACATATGTAAATAAATATCAAAATCGTTGTTGCATAATTCGTATTCTTTTTATATTTGTTTCTTTAGCTACAAATAGTCACCGTAATGTAAGCTTTTCTCGAGTTCTTGTAAATAAGAACATAGAGAAGAAAAATCCTCTCATTTATGGTACAATAATTTTTTCAAATAATAAGCAAAACATGTTTAAAATAGGGGTAGTTTTTACATAAATTTATAAAAAAAGAAAGTGATGTGCCTCCTGATAGAGTTTTATGGGCTTAAGGGGAGATTCTCGTCAAACCACCTGAAATGAAACTATTTTTTGGGAATGTACGTCGTTTCATTGACTCCTTCTCTTAAAATAAATTCCCAAAAAAGAGCTTAAAAATATATATATGCCAGGGCTGTATAATAACCCTTCCATCTCGTCATACAGCTCCTTTATTCAGATAGACCCTCTCTTTGCGAGTAATTCGAGCCAATTTGCTGGTTTCGAAGCTCTATAGCTCTTGCTTGCGTATGCGCGCGACATCATAAGAATCCGCGTAGTCACTACAATGTTGGCTGATTTTGAGTTCCAGTGCATCCATTGTTTTTGAGATCGCTTAATAACCTTCATTAAATACACCTGCGGCTATAGATGCGGATATTTCTATGGTTTGAATGCTGCAGTGTAGATGTTTAGTGGCCAGACGCCAGATAGTGGCGTTTTGAAGCTCTCGTTTGCATTTTTAGTGTGGCCGCCTAAAAAAGCAGCAGATCTGTAGCAGATTTTCTTTCGAGAGATCCTCATATCGATACCTTACTTTGAAAAGCTCGTAAGTGCAATTTCCTTAAATTTAATGTCCAGTAGCAAAGAAAAACAGTCTTGTATCATTTGTATTTAACTTTTTTAATCAATTTGAATTGTATTATTAATATAAGCATAATATTCTTATATTAATAATGCAATTCAAATTTGTTAAAAAAGTTAAGTACAAATGATACAAGACTGTTTTTCTTTGCTACTGGACATTAAATTTAAGGAAATGACTTAGCACAGGAAAAAAAAATGTTTCTTGAGCGTTTTCCGGAAAACTTAAAAAATGTGACTTTACCCTAATTTTGAGGGTTAGTTTCACCCTGTAAACTTGTTTGTCAGTTGTTTATAATTTATAACTCTTATTATCACTTTTTTGATGTGTAGTAGGAGAACACTTTTACTATTTCAGTGGAATAGCTAGTCACAATATGTTTGTATACGGTTATGGGGTAATTACACCAATTAGTTTTCGTTTTGGCAAAATTAGAAAAGTACACAAACCTTAACTTAGTTAGGACTACAACATATTACAAAGTCGTTAAAATCGGGGACGGGCAAATATTTTTAAACGATGATCAGACAAAAATTGAAAGTAAAAGTAGTTTCTCTATAATAGTTCATGCAAAGAGAAATGGGCGATATACCTTTTAATAAAGCTCCATGGAACTAATAATTTGACATAGAAACCATCTTCTTCTGAAGCGTTTTTTCCATGATATTTAGAAAACAACTTGTTTCTCGTCCTAACATTGAGGAGTAGTTTAACCCTTTAAACGTGCATCTCGGCAGATATAAACAAATAGATGTCTCTTACCTTGAACTCCTATAAAACATATGTAAAGAAAACTGCATGTTTCGGTGTGTCACCAACGTAATGTTCTTTGTTACTTATAAGTGGCACCTGGCTAAGGTTCATTTTCTAAGCACATTGGTTCAACCGGGCCTAAGAGACATTTTCCCAGGCGAATGGCCCGATCTGACCCTGAGATGGCGATAGAGGAAGAGGTTTCGTTCGGTGTGGAGCGCAATACCAGCAATATCGTACGGTCGTCTCGCCCGTTCAACACGTGTGAGTCCCTCGGGAGTCCCTGAAGATGCGACCACGTAGCGAAGAGAAACCGGAACTCGGAGGTCGGGAAAGAGGGAGCAGCCCTCCCGTGGGAATCCTTTAAATTTAATATATAGAGTCAATTGAAGAACCCAATAAAATTGCTACCACCTGAAGCTACCAGCTCGAAGGAGTCAAGCGTTGGAAAAATCAGCTGAAATACAAGTTTGAGCACTATCGAATTGGCAAATGCAAAATACCTGATCTCTGTATATGAGTATACCTCTACTATCTATTTATAAATAATTTCTATTAATTTAACATGACAAATGTCAGTCTCGTTACACGCCTTTTTTAAAGTTAACGTACCTTCGCAGTACTTATGAATTTTAGAGCCAAGTTGGCACAATACGTTCTGAATCTCACATTTCGATCAACGAATAATTATAATACTATACAAATACATTAACTTAAATAATGGAGCGTCATGGGTCTAATATTTGTCGGTTTAAATATAATAAGTATTATTTCACAGTATATATAGTAAAGATACACTCGTAAATTTATATGTAGGATATTTTATGACAATTAAGGCGTTAATTAAACCCAACGCCCTTTAGAATTTTGCTACCCCATCGCACCTTAATGACCATAATAGGTCATGATATTGAGTGGTTGTGAGGTAACATCTCGTAAAAGGAAGATAGGATCGTTATATATAAATTCATATCCCTTACGATCGTTTACAAATTTGGTTTAAAGTGGTAGTTACTTTAATCTTATAAAGGATAAAAAGTAAAGGAATTCAGCTTGGAGTGAAATTACATACTTAACTCTCCGATGTAGTCCGAAAGTTTTTGAAATGTATACAACTTCTTTGAACCGTTATACTCTCATGTTAACCAATTGCTTCTATCTTTTCCAAATATTGGCAACAAAGTCGATGAGTCGAGAACTTTCCAAATGAATGGAACAATATTGCTGGAAGTATGCCTACGCCGTCTAGAAACCTTCCTCAGGGTCTCAGAGTTCAAATCGTAAAGACGCTTCGCTTGAATATTTTCCCCCAGCCGGGGGCGGCTCATTTACATTCCATCCATGCCGGATAATGAAACCGGAGAAAAACTGGCGACCGTCTAATGGGAATCAGTCGTGGAATAATGAAACTGCTTAGCATTCTTTACCGAAAGGAGAACGGAAATAAAATAATTTTTAAAAAAGAGGAGAGTTCGGATAGGGTAAATGGAGAACACATCCGAGGGGGCGCGCTGAACTTTTTTTAACATTAAATTATATTATAAGAATTGAGTATATAAAATGTTTACACGTTTAATGGATTCCCAAAATTTAGTGCTATCAAGTTTACTGAAAAAGTGATATAACTCTATTCAATAAACTCAAGATGGTATGTTAAACATTGGGAAATGGTCTAAAACTGATGGTAAAGAAAACACATTTGAGTAAGATTTCATTGTGTTCAGAATGTCCGCCCTAAACACGTTATTTTTAACGAAAGTATAATGGCGTTTATATTAAAAATTAACGGTATTATGTACCTTTAATTCAATACGTATAATTAATGTTTATTATGTATGATTTGTTAACGTTCTTAAGACACGTATTATCAACGTATGTTGTACCTGCATTATTAACGTTTGAATGATCCATTTTAATAATATATACAAGCAATAAGTTAAAAACGTTTTGCATATTCATTTAAAGCACTTTTCGTATAATTCAGTTCAGAATGTCCACCATAAAAACGTTGTTTTCAACGTAAGTATAGCGGCTTTTGTACTAAAAATTAATGGTATTATGTAAGGGTAATTCTATAAGTAAATATAGAATACCCCAGTATATATATATATATATATATATATATATATATATATATATATATATATATATTTTTATGGAAAGGTACTTGTCGGGACCACTTCAGGGGTCTAACGGTCATTACGAGGACCTTTGGTACATACGGGGACCGTCCCCAAACGTTTCTATACGGATCGTGTATTATGGGGACCGGTCCTCGTAATTCCTCAGGCATGCTGTGTGACATATCGGGACCATGAAATCGTAGCAGTTTCAGGGGACGAAAGGTACTTATGAGGACCAAATTATTAATGTTTTAATTATCGTATAACTTTTTCGAAATGATTTCTCTTTTACATAAATACAAATGAGAGCACAAATAACAGATCAAAAATTAATTGGATTAATATTCATTAAAGTTTGGAAGTATATAACGGGATGAAAAACCTCTTATCAGTGTACAACACAATCAATAAATTTTTTTGTAAAGTAAAATTAAGAATATTTATACAAGCTAATGTCAAATACTTTACAAATCATTACATGCAGTCGTAACGTCTGCTGGAGAAAATTAAACCATGGAAAATGCTGTCATCAATTGAATTTTGCTTAAAGGTTTAAATTGCAGCCCGACTTGCTTGCAATTTTAACCAATTCAATTTCTAATTTACTAATAAACTTTTAAGATTTGTCCAAAGAAACTGAAAATTAAAGTATCCAGTCCCGGTAAGTCCCGTTACATCCCGGAAGTCGGTCCTCGTAAGTACCAATACCTCGAAAATTTTGATAATTTTAATGAAATATAATTTGCAGTTTCATAAATTGACTATTTCTACCGGCCATTTTATTTTATTTGTTGGCTTTATTCAAACAATTATTGCTGTTTTGTTAGATATTTTACACATTTATGACTCGGTCCCCGCAATTACCATTACGTCGTCGTTTCTGGTCCCTATAAATGACTATACATCCCTGAAATGAAATATTGAATACGAAATAAACTTCATTCACAGAATCGGCGGAGCGAGTGAAACGAGCAAAGCCACAAAAGCTAGTTGCCTAAAGTTACTATTTCCCTGCGACATATATATATATAAACCAGCCTTTACACAATGCAACACTGAGATATCACGGCAAAAATATTTAAATAAATATTTAATTTAAATATTTTTGCAGAGATATTTCAGTGTTGCATTGTAGTAAGGCCGGTTTTAGCTTACGTTTGACATAGTTCGACGTTGGTACAATGCGAAAGCTGCAGTCTCGAAACATCTCATATCCTAAAGAGCGCAGGTTCGAGTCCCGGGTTTGAAAAAAAAACCGACTAATTTTAATGAAATATAATTTGCAGTTTTGTAAACTGACCATTTCTACTGGCCATTTTATTTTATTTGTTGGCTTTGTTCAAACGTTTATTTCTGTTTTGTTAGATATTTTGCACATTTATAACTCGGTCCCCGCAATTACCATTACGTCGTCGCTTCTGGTCCCCATAAGTGTCTATACATCCCTGAAATGAAATATTGAATACGAAATAAACGTAATTCAACCACATATTAAGAATTTACAGGTAGCCAAACGATTGCATCATAAATTTCAATCATCTGAGCGGTATTGGGAAATAACGGAATATTCGGCCAAATTAATGCCAAGTCCAACACATGTGAACGTAACGTCTGCTGGAGAAAATTAAAATGTGGAAAATGCTGTCAATCAACTGAATTTTACTTAAAGGTTTAAATTGAAGCCCGACTTAATTGCAATTTTAACCAGTTCAATTTCTAATTTACTAATAAACTTTTAAGATTTATCCAAAGAAACTGAAAATTAAAATATGCGGTCCCGGTAAGTCCCGTTACATCCCGGAAGCCGGTCCTCGTAGGTACCAATACGTCGAAAATTTGGATAATTTTAATGAAATATAATTTGCAGTTTAGTAAACTGACCATTTCTACCGGCCATTTTATTTTAATAAATATTTAATTTAAATATTTTTGCCGAGATATCTCAGTGTTGCATTGTATAATGGCCGGTTTTAGCTTATGATTGACATAGCTCGAAATTGGTACAATGCGAAAGCTGCAGTCTCGAAACATCTCATATGCTAAAGAGCTCAGGTTCGAGTCACGGGTTTGAAAAAAAACCGACACAATGTTGTCTAAAGACTAGAAGGGAAGCCACGCTTCCAGTGTTGCCTATCTCGCTCACTTTCTGTCGCCACTCTTTCTTGGGAGATTTTCGGCGCGTGCGGTGGCGGAACTCTTATACGGGGTGTCGTACATATCGCGCGGGAGCATTGGCGATCGGATATACCGGTGTGTTTAACCGGTTAACTTAACAATTAGTTTGTGAGAGATTGTTCGTACTTTTAAAATTTGTTTATTGCTGAATTTCAAACTTTATTAAGAATATGGATTATTGCAAACAATAATTTCACTAATTTATTCATTTAAGGGGCAATTACATAATATTCAAGGAAGATTTTATTATAATCCTGAGTATACTCGTATGTACGAAAAAATTTATAAACCAGATTTAACTAAAGTAAAATTCGATTGAACAGTTTCATAAATAATTAAATTCTATCGATACTTCAAAATTCATTTCTACTCGCCACCCGGTGTAGTCGCTCACGAAATACCGTAAACGTCGACACCGAACATGTGGCGTCCAGCAACGCGGCTCGCCTCTGTAGTCCCAACTTCAAAATACCGACGCAGAGTAACCTTTCTTGTCTAGTCTATGTTCGGTGTTTGCTTGCAATTGTAACCAACTCAATTTCTAATTTACTAATAAACTTTTAAGATTTGTCCAAAGAAACTGAAAATTAAAATATGCAGTCCCGGTAAGTCCCGTTACATCCCGGAAGTCGGTCCTTGTAGGTACCAATACGTCGAAAATTTTGATAATTTTAATGAAATATAATTTGCAGTTTTGTAAACTGACCATTTCTACCGGCCATTTTATTTTATTTGTTGGCTTTGTTCATACGATTATTGCTGTTTTGTTAGATATTTTGCACATTTATGACTCGGTCCCCGCAATTACCATTACGTCGTCGCTTCTGGTCCCCATAAGTGTCTATACATCCCTGAAATGAAATATTGAATACGAAATAAACGTAATTGAACCACGTATTAAGAATGGACAGGTAGCCATACGATTGCATCATAGATTTCAATCATCTGAGCGGTATTGGGAAATAACGGAATATTTGGCCAATTTAATGCCAACTCCAACACAATGTAATCGTAACGTCTGCTACAGAAAATTAAGCCATGAAAAATGCTGTCAATCAACTGAATTTTGCTTAAAGGTTTAACCCTCTTACGGCAAAGCTCGATTCCCCACCACTGCGCGGGGCAGAGTCAAGCGTGAGACGTTAGTGTAGTGGGGAGAGAGTGACAGGGCCGTCGCAACTCGTATGGTCGCTGGGCACCGACGAAACGTTAAAAGTTACCTGCGGTGTGATTTTAATAAGCCATTTTTTTTAATAGTGACAATGAAGTAGTCTTCGACTAAGTAAATCATTAACTATGTTCACATACACTATCGATTCGTCGTTTCAATCAGTTTGAAACGACGGATCGAGGCAACGAATCGTACCGTGTATGGGGCCCCTATTTTATTGCCGTGCCGTCGCGCGAAATTCCGTGAGTGCGAGTGAGCACGGTATATGAGTGAGCAGGCCCCTAACTACGAGCCTGGTTGAATGAGAGTGGGGGGCCATTTCCGTGACGTCAGTCACTAACACATAAAGCGACCGCGCGCGATTGGCTGTCCGCTTTCTCCAGCTCACGCGACAGGGATTGCTAAGAGTTTAGCGTCAGAGGGTTAAATTGCAGCCCGCGACTTGATTGCAATTTTAACCAATTAATTTTAATGAAATATAATTTGCAGTTTTGTAAACTGACCATTTCTACCGGCCATTTTATTTTATTTGTCGGCTTTGTTCAAACGATTATTGCTGTCTTGTTAGATATTTTGCACATTTATTACTCGGTCCCCGCAATTACCATTACGTCGTCGCTTCTGGTCCCCATAAGTGACTATACATCCCTGAAATGAAATATTGAATACGAAATAAACGTAATTCAACTACATATTAAGAATGTACAGGTAGCCAAACGATTGCATCATAGATTTTAATCATCAGAGCGGTTTTGGGAGAAAGTCAAATATTTATGCAGATTACCGATAATTCCTTTACACGTGATCAGTTGCATACAATAAATAGATGCAGTTTTGATCAGTGGAATTAATTTTAAATGCTTTCTCTGTTTCAGTGGAAAGCAAATTTATATAATTTTTTGTTGAACGATTTCCAATTTATCCAATAAGGGCCGTGAATTATTGTCCATGATCTGTGGCTTTTCTTATTGGCCAATTAGTTTGAAGATTAGCAAGGTGGCTGAATTGGTTTTATGTTACAGTCATTCCTGCGATTGTAAGAACTATTTATGCCTATACAAGTATCAAACAATTCGAATTTTTAAGGTTTCCATAGAGGAATAAAAATTAGTTTGTATTTTTTTGTAACTTATTTATTTCAATCGTACATAGATTCATACTTCTTAGTTTCTATATTTTATCTTACTTTCTATATTTCGATACTTGAAAGCAAAACTGAGACAAGCCTGAAAACCGATTTTTTCTTAATATGTGGACATTCTTAATACGTGGTCCAATTACGTTTATTTCGTATTCAATATTTCATTTCAGGGATGTATAGACACTTATGGGGACCAGAAGCGACGACGTAATGGTAATTGCGGGGACCGAGTCATAAATGTGCAAAATATCTAACAAAACAGCAATAATCGTATGAACAAAGCCAACAAATAAAATACAATGGCCGGTAGAAATGGTCAGTTTACAAAACTGCAAATTATATTTCATTAAAATTATCAAAATTTTCGACGTATTGGTACCTACAAGGACCGACTTCCGGGATGTAACGGGACTTACCGGGACCGCATATTTTAATTTTCAGTTTCTTTGGACAAATCTTAAAAGTTTATTAGTAAATTAGAAATTGAGTTGGTTACAATTGCAAGCAAACACCGAACATAGACTAGACAAGAAAGGTTACTCTGCGTCGGTATTTTGAAGTTGGGACTACAGAGGCGAGCCGCGTTGCTGGACGCCACATGTTCGGTGTCGACGTTTACGGTATTTCGTGAGCGACTACACCGGGTGGCGAGTAGAAATGAATTTTGAAGTATCGATAGAATTTAATTATTTATGAAACTGTTCAATCGAATTTTACTTTAGTTAAATCTGGTTTATAAATTTTTTCGTACATACGAGTATACTCAGGATTATAATAAAATCTTCCTTGAATATTATGTAATTGCCCCTTAAATGAATAAATTAGTGAAATTATTGTTTGCAATAATCCATATTCTTAATAAAGTTTGAAATTCAGCAATAAACAAATTTTAAAAGTACGAACAATCTCTCACAAACTAATTGTTAAGTTAACCGGTTAAACACACCGGTATATCCGATCGCCAATGCTCCCGCGCGATATGTACGACACCCCGTATAAGAGTTCCGCCACCGCACGCGCCGAAAATCTCCCAAGAAAGAGTGGCGACAGAAAGTGAGCGAGATAGGCAACACTGGAAGCGTGGCTTCCCTTCTAGTCTTTAGACAACATTGTGTCGGTTTTTTTTCAAACCCGTGACTCGAACCTGAGCTCTTTAGCATATGAGATGTTTCGAGACTGCAGCTTTCGCATTGTACCAATTTCGAGCTATGTCAATCATAAGCTAAAACCGGCCATTATACAATGCAACACTGAGATATCTCGGCAAAAATATTTAAATTAAATATTTATTAAAATAAAATGGCCGGTAGAAATGGTCAGTTTACTAAACTGCAAATTATATTTCATTAAAATTATCCAAATTTTCGACGTATTGGTACCTACGAGGACCGGCTTCCGGGATGTAACGGGACTTACCGGGACCGCATATTTTAATTTTCAGTTTCTTTGGATAAATCTTAAAAGTTTATTAGTAAATTAGAAATTGAACTGGTTAAAATTGCAATTAAGTCGGGCTTCAATTTAAACCTTTAAGTAAAATTCAGTTGATTGACAGCATTTTCCACATTTTAATTTTCTCCAGCAGACGTTACGTTCACATGTGTTGGACTTGGCATTAATTTGGCCGAATATTCCGTTATTTCCCAATACCGCTCAGATGATTGAAATTTATGATGCAATCGTTTGGCTACCTGTAAATTCTTAATATGTGGTTGAATTACGTTTATTTCGTATTCAATATTTCATTTCAGGGATGTATAGACACTTATGGGGACCAGAAGCGACGACGTAATGGTAATTGCGGGGACCGAGTAATAAATGTGCAAAATATCTAACAAGACAGCAATAATCGTTTGAACAAAGCCGACAAATAAAATAAAATGGCCGGTAGAAATGGTCAGTTTACAAAACTGCAAATTATATTTCATTAAAATTAATTGGTTAACCCTCGTACGTCCCTCGGGTCTATAATGACCCACAGCGTTCAATATCGATAAGTTATTATTATGCCTTTAGAGATAATCTTCTGAAATTTTTAGACATTGTTTCTTTCTTATAACGATACTTTTTCATGATGGAAATAAGCATGTAATTATGTAATTTTGTCGACTACAAAAAACTGCACGTACAAGGTCTTCGGGTCATATATGACCCATACTGTAGAATGTTTTGTTATTTGTATTCAGGTACCATTTGTAGTCAATGTACCATTTTTCTTATATTATGCAGTTTCCAATGATTTCATAATACTTCAGTCAAATTTTATAAAGTGTACGTAGTTTGTTTGCTGAATGACCATGCATGTAGAGACGGAGTACGGACGTGGTTATTCCTGCTCTGCTCGGTTCTCCTGTAGGTATCTCTCCAAGTAGTGCGAGGAGTGTCTGTCTGATGGTATTAGCGTATATAATACCACCCATTACAATCGAAAGATCGAGAAATTTTTCAAATTTATCTTTTGTGAGAGGACGCCATTTCTTCATATGAGAATTTTCAACCTGATGATTTTGAGTATCATAACGATTCGTCTCCTCTATAATCCTTTCAAGCAGACGAGAATCAAAAAAATAATTGAAATAATCGATTGGACTATTTCCCGATATAAAGATTTTCGGATTTATTTCGGAGCTACCTTCGAAATCTTTGATTGATGGGTAAAAATACGGGTACATGTACTTTTGGTTCGGATTCGCCACTAGTTCAAGCTTCATTTTCAGCCATTGCATTGTTGGATATACCACTGTATCAATACAGCCGTAAAGAAGAGGCGAGCGAGGCAGGCTTATAGATTGCGCGGAGCGTTGCGTTTGCGCGAACGAATTCGCAATACGCCACCTATAAGGCTTTTCGCGTATACCGTGTCATCATTCACCATATTGTATTCGCCATTTTGGATTTGAGACTAGACCGATTTGGACATCAGCATCGTAATGAGCGACCCCGAAAACCCCCCGAGTAACAAGTTTCGGGCCATAATCTTCAAATTTTTAAAATGTCTGGAATTCATCATCCGCCATCTTGGATTTGAGAAAATAGACCAATTTGGATATCAGAATCGTAATGAGCGATCCAAAAAACCCCTGAGCAACAAGTTTCGGGCCATAATCTTCAAATTCTAAATATTTCTGGAATTCATCATCCGCCATATTGCATTCGCCATCTTGAATTTGAGAATAGAGCGATTTTGATATCAGCATCGTAATGAGCGACCCAAAAAAAACCCGAGTAACAAGTTTTGAGCGATAATCTTTCCTGCCACATTTTTTCCACTGAATCCAAAGTCGATTTTGCCCTTCGTCCGGGGTGGTCGATATATCGACCAGCAGTTAGCTCGGGGCCTCCAAATAGGAAATTATTGACTTTATTTATAAATTTTACGTTTAAAAAGTCGATTTTAACTGAAATTTCCCCGGGCTCTAAAGGTTAATATATACGAGTACATACATCCTACCCTTGGGTCATATATGACCCGAAGGACTTAAGTGTAAGTATAAATGAGGGCCGTACGAGGGTTAAAATTGCAATCAAGTCGCGGGCTGCAATTTAACCCTCTGACGCTAAACTCTTAGCAATCCCTGTCGCGTGAGCTGGAGAAAGCGGACAGCCAATCGCGCGCGGTCGCTTTATGTGTTAGTGACTGACGTCACGGAAATGGCCCCCCACTCTCATTCAACCAGGCTCGTAGTTAGGGGCCTGCTCACTCATATACCGTGCTCACTCGCACTCACGGAATTTCGCGCGACGGCACGGCAATAAAATAGGGGCCCCATACACGGTACGATTCGTTGCCTCGATCCGTCGTTTCAAACTGATTGAAACGACGAATCGATAGTGTATGTGAACATAGTTAATGATTTACTTAGTCGAAGACTACTTCATTGTCACTATTAAAAAAAATGGCTTATTAAAATCACACCGCAGGTAACTTTTAACGTTTCGTCGGTGCCCAGCGACCATACGAGTTGCGACGGCCCTGTCACTCTCTCCCCACTACACTAACGTCTCACGCTTGACTCTGCCCCGCGCAGTGGTGGGGAATCGAGCTTTGCCGTAAGAGGGTTAAACCTTTAAGCAAAATTCAGTTGATTGACAGCATTTTTCATGGCTTAATTTTCTGTAGCAGACGTTACGATTACATTGTGTTGGAGTTGGCATTAAATTGGCCAAATATTCCGTTATTTCCCAATACCGCTCAGATGATTGAAATCTATGATGCAATCGTATGGCTACCTGTCCATTCTTAATACGTGGTTCAATTACGTTTATTTCGTATTCAATATTTCATTTCAGGGATGTATAGACACTTATGGGGACCAGAAGCGACGACGTAATGGTAATTGCGGGGACCGAGTCATAAATGTGCAAAATATCTAACAAAACAGCAATAATCGTATGAACAAAGCCAACAAATAAAATAAAATGGCCGGTAGAAATGGTCAGTTTACAAAACTGCAAATTATATTTCATTAAAATTATCAAAATTTTCGACGTATTGGTACCTACAAGGACCGACTTCCGGGATGTAACGGGACTTACCGGGACTGCATATTTTAATTTTCAGTTTCTTTGGACAAATCTTAAAAGTTTATTAGTAAATTAGAAATTGAGTTGGTTACAATTGCAAGCAAACACCGAACATAGACTAGACAAGAAAGGTTACTCTGCGTCGGTATTTTGAAGTTGGGACTACAGAGGCGAGCCGCGTTGCTGGACGCCACATGTTCGGTGTCGACGTTTACGGTATTTCGTGAGCGACTACACCGGGTGGCGAGTAGAAATGAATTTTGAAGTATCGATAGAATTTAATTATTTATGAAACTGTTCAATCGAATTTTACTTTAGTTAAATCTGGTTTATAAATTTTTTCGTACATACGAGTATACTCAGGATTATAATAAAATCTTCCTTGAATATTATGTAATTGCCCCTTAAATGAATAAATTAGTGAAATTATTGTTTGCAATAATCCATATTCTTAATAAAGTTTGAAATTCAGCAATAAACAAATTTTAAAAGTACGAACAATCTCTCACAAACTAATTGTTAAGTTAACCGGTTAAACACACCGGTATATCCGATCGCCAATGCTCCCGCGCGATATGTACGACACCCCGTATAAGAGTTCCGCCACCGCACGCGCCGAAAATCTCCCAAGAAAGAGTGGCGACAGAAAGTGAGCGAGATAGGCAACACTGGAAGCGTGGCTTCCCTTCTAGTCTTTAGACAACATTGTGTCGGTTTTTTTTCAAACCCGTGACTCGAACCTGAGCTCTTTAGCATATGAGATGTTTCGAGACTGCAGCTTTCGCATTGTACCAATTTCGAGCTATGTCAATCATAAGCTAAAACCGGCCATTATACAATGCAACACTGAGATATCTCGGCAAAAATATTTAAATTAAATATTTATTAAAATAAAATGGCCGGTAGAAATGGTCAGTTTACTAAACTGCAAATTATATTTCATTAAAATTATCCAAATTTTCGACGTATTGGTACCTACGAGGACCGGCTTCCGGGATGTAACGGGACTTACCGGGACCGCATATTTTAATTTTCAGTTTCTTTGGATAAATCTTAAAAGTTTATTAGTAAATTAGAAATTGAACTGGTTAAAATTGCAATCAAGTCGGGCTTCAATTTAAACCTTTAAGTAAAATTCAGTTGATTGACAGCATTTTCCACATTTTAATTTTCTCCAGCAGACGTTACGTTCACATGTGTTGGACTTGGCATTAATTTGGCCGAATATTCCGTTATTTCCCAATACCGCTCAGATGATTGAAATTTATGATGCAATCGTTTGGCTACCTGTAAATTCTTAATATGTGGTTGAATTACGTTTATTTCGTATTCAATATTTCATTTCAGGGATGTATAGACACTTATGGGGACCAGAAGCGACGACGTAATGGTAATTGCGGGGACCGAGTTATAAATGTGCAAAATATCTAACAAAACAGAAATAAACGTTTGAACAAAGCCAACAAATAAAATAAAATGGCCAGTAGAAATGGTCAGTTTACAAAACTGCAAATTATATTTCATTAAAATTAGTCGGTTTTTTTTTCAAACCCGGGACTCGAACCTGCGCTCTTTAGGATATGAGATGTTTCGAGACTGCAGCTTTCGCATTGTACCAACGTCGAACTATGTCAAACGTAAGCTAAAACCGGCCTTACTACAATGCAACACTGAAATATCTCTGCAAAAATATTTAAATTAAATATTTATTTAAATATTTTTGCCGTGATATCTCAGTGTTGCATTGTGTAAAGGCTGGTTTATATATATATATGTCGCAGGGAAATAGTAACATTAGGCAACTAGCTTTTGTGGCTTTGCTCGTTTCACTCGCTCCGCCGATTCTAACCTAACCTAACACATTGAAATATAAATAAATTAGATTCGGTAATAAATTAAAGTAGGTTAGGTTAGGCTAGAAACGGCGGAGCGAGTGAAATGAGCGAAGCCACAAAAGCTATTTGCCTAAAAAAAGTCACTATTTGCCCCTGCGACATATATATGTATATCTCAATACATGTTTTAAAATAATTTGTCTATGTTCGGTGAAGCAAGTAAATGACTCGAGTACGGACCAAGCCTACCTAGGTATACGAAGGTAAATTTTAAACTGGCCAATACCTACAGAGTGGGACATACGGTAAATGACTCGAGTACCGACCAAACTCGGCCGAAGGTATCCCTGCAACTGGTCGGTTCTGCGCGGACATCCTATAGGTACATAATATGTACATAGTTTCTAGCGAGCTTTAACAAGCGAGACTTTTAGTTCAGACACGGCTAGTAATTTAGTCGAGTAGCGAGTAATTTAGTCGAGTATTTAATAAATATTTTTGTTTTCTTTATATTTTGTGATATTTTTGCTCGCTTTTGATATTTTACTGTACGTTCGTATATCCGGATTGTTACGGTCCTGATAAGTCACATTGTATAAAAAAAAAATCGGTCCCGTATAGTACCATTACATAAAAAATATCTATTTTTCAATATATCTTAAAAACTAAGGTATACATATGATTTTAACCTTGAAATTACAACTCGCAATTTCAATGTAGAGTAATGTATACTAATGTATACGAGTCCTTTTTGCGGTCCCGACAAGTACCTTTCCATAAAAATATATATATATATATATATATTAGGGTGGGCCAAAAAAAAAGATTTTTTTTAATTACTATGAAAACATTGTTAAGGATGACGAAAAAGAAATTCTGCTGAAGTTTCAGCTCTTAATATTAATATTAACAACTGCCTCATCGCAATTTTCTTTTTCCCGTTTAAATAACATGGGAACATTTTTTTTTAACTTTCAATTTTTATAAATTGTTAACGGATTAGCGCATTCGAATGATCAAAACGTATTCTTGTAGGAAATCGGACGACCTACAAAAAAGGTGTCTTATGAATTTTTGATAAATTTATCAGTTCGGAAGTTATTCGAGGTCAAAGTTGAACTGATGGTCAATTTCACGGTTTCTTTTCACTTTTGACACGAAATAGTTTTTTTAACCTCTTTTTATTTCAGTTTAAGATTTTTCTTTAATTATTTCCAAATATTCAAAGTTCAATAATTTCCCCAGAGTAATTATTAATTTTTTCATTTTTGACACGAAATAATTTTTTTAACCTCTTTTTATTTCAGTTTGATTTTTCTTTAATTATTTCCAAATATTCAAAGTTCAATAATTTCCCCAGAGTAATTATTAATTATTAATTACTCTGGGGAAATGATTGAACCTTGAATATTTGGAAATAATTAAAGAAAAATCTTAAACAACTGAAATGAAAAGAGGTTACAAAAATTATTTCGTGTCAAAAATGAAAAGAAAACCGTGAAATTGACCACCAGTTCAACTTTGACCTCGAATAACTTCCGAACTGATAATTTTATCAAACATTCATAAGATACCTTTTTTGTAGGTCGTCCGATTTCCTACAAGAATACGTTTTGATCATTCGAATGCGCTAATCCGTTAACAAGTTATAAAAATTGAAAGTTCAAACAAAAATTTGCCCATGTTATTTAAACGGGAAAAAGAAAATTGCGATGAGGCAGTTGTTAATATTAATATTAAGAGCTGAAACTTCAGCAGAATTTCTTTTTCGTCATCCTCAACAATGTTTTCATAGTAATTTAAAAAACAAAAAATAGTCTTTTTTTTGGCCCACCCTAAATATATATATATATATAAATGCGGCTTGCTCCCCAGGTAGAGATCGTACCCAGAATTAAGGTTGCTATAAGGTTGAGTTGCAAGATAGAACCTTGCGACAAGGTTGCAAAAAAAGGCTGATGCAAGGCAAATCGGTTACGCGTCTCAATCTTGTGATAGTATGCTCTGCACACACAAGCTTGTATTTAGGTAGACTATGGCGCTTGGGATAAGGTTGCGTTGTCGGTAATGAAGAACATTTGAGGTTAGAATTAAATTTTTATATTTTATTAAGAATTGAAATTGTGTTACAATACATAGCAATAGTATTACAAATTTATAAAAATAATGTATAATATTAAGACAAGTAACATTTTTTTGTTTCTACTTAACTATCACTAGGTTTACGGAACCCCGCCAATTTGACGGGTGACTTATTGAATTTCGATTATCTAATAATTTATGAGGTTAATTTAAATTAAGGGGGTACAAAAGGTTATACATACATAAATCACTCTATTTTCAAATGCATGTTTTTGCAAAAAGTTTTAGTTCTAAGCATTTTTAATAATCATATTTGGATTTTGTGAGTCTTTTACCATAGAATTCAGTGTTTTTTTTTGTTTTGTTTTTTAATTCCTTATGGGCAAAATATGCAGTGTACGATGAGTGTCATTTTGGGTCCTTGTGGGAAACGCGCATGATTTCTCAAAAACCCTTTTTTTAAAAAAATCTGAAAATTTTACCAGATTTTTGGCATATTTGAACTTAGTTTAAAATAAAATGTGACAAAAATGAAAAAGTGTTGTTAATCATCAGTTGTTAATTCAGCATAGATCGGAGAAATCGCTTTGTAAACTTCTTGTGATAATGCTGGCTTATGCTTATAATTGAGATCTCCAGTGGCCCTTGCCTTCTGCCACGAGCACCACGAATCTTATCCGGGCGGGCGGTCCGAGGCGCTGCGGCAAAATGGATATTTGAACCTTTTCTACATTATTTTATACTACAGGAGCAAGTGCATATTATTTTTATGGCCCTAAAGTGTTGTTTAAGCCCAAAACAAAATTCGATTTTTCCAAAATTCTAGAGTGGTGTTACCCCTTAAGATAATATGTTATAGAGGAGGTCAAAATAAGGGTCATCTATTTTTTCTGTATCTGCTGAGATGCACGTTTAAAGGGCGATAATACTCCTAGTTAAGGGGTTAGGGGTAGTCAGCGGCGCCGAGAAATGAGTATTTTCAAGAATTTTTTGTAGTCAATAATTAATGCAGTTTATGAAATTAGAAATACTACGTTAATATACATAGTTTAAACATAATATGTTGAAAATTTGAAGAAGAAAAATTTAATATAACGGTAGTTATCGCCGTGTTTGTTGGACCCCGTCCGACGATTCGTGTTTTGCGGTGGCCATCATAGATTGTAACTGGATCATCTAAAATCAATCGGACAAAGAAAAATCATTAGTTTAATAGTTAATCTTGTGCCTAAAATTTAAAATTGATTTTCAGTTTTTCGAGGAAAAAAACGCTCGTTTACTGTTTATAAAAAATGTTAGTTTTCATCAGAAAAAGAAATCCTTCGATTCAGCACGATTAACTGCTCAATAATCGACCCCGTAATGGTCGCTCTCCTTTCTAAGCGCTATCATCGCAACGGTCTCCTATTTCCATACATTCGCCTTCCACGTGAGCCCGAAGTGCATCACGGGTAGTATTCCCAAGGCTGGCGATAATCCTTATGGAACAATAAATTATAGTTTATGACTAGGTACTTACTTAAAGATATTTTGCCGTATTCACATGGCCACTGATCGCGCACTTACGAGAGATTATAATTTATCTACGTTATAATAAAATACCTCCAAAAATTGAATTCGTTCCGCTGGAGACCAATGTAGCTCGAGGGTCTTATCTGCGACCCACCTTTTCCCACTTCCCCTTTCGACATTAGGTGTAGAGGAGTCAAATAACCGCAACCACCCGCATTTGTCAATCAATCCTCTTATTGGAGTCAATCTGCGATATATATAACATAAATACAATATAATAGTGGATAACAGATGCCTAAGTCTATTACGTCACGGCAACGATCTTCGCCACAGTATGATACAAGATTCGGTTAGGACTCACGTTGCACATTTCCCTATAACAGAAAAATAATTACTTTATCATAACAATGTGGGATTATACCTACATGATTTTAATCTTTCATGGTTAACAATTGACAGCTCAAACAATTTCTTGCCGTTGTGGGAAACTTTTTCGTGCGTTCGTATTTATTTTTTATTGACGTAGTGTGACCGGTAAGTAATTCAAATTATTTGTATTTTTGAAGTGCATGGAATTATTGATCAGTTTATGGTGTTAAAGGTGTGGTTGGTTGCTCAAAAAAATAACTGTAACCACAAAATAAATAAAAACGATTGTGCGTAAGTCGGGCCCCTTATTTTTCCTGTTCCTTATGTGGGCTCCTTGTTTTTTATGCTCAATTCCTCAAAATTATTATTGTTTCGTCTCATCGAGCGACGGAATTCGGAAGCTTGATTCATAGCATCACTCATAATTAACTCGCCGACTATAATTAATCGCGTCATCGGCGAAGCGACATATTTCGGTGAACATAGGTCGTTAATACCTCGGTTCCGCACCTTTCCGGGAGAAAGAAGGTAAGGTCGATAAATTAAAAAAACATTAAAGAAAAACAATGTTTCATTTCCGCTCACTTTTTGATCTTTTCCGAGTATTTAGGTAGGCGGCCCACTTTAGGAGCCCTTTTTCTAGAACCCGAAAAATGCATGTCACAAGATTTTTCCAAATTTCTCAGAAACAAGTCTTGTCTCAAACTTGTGTCGAATGTATATTACAATCAATTGTTTACAATTTGCAATACAGGTATTTTAACTTCCATATTTTGATTCCTAAAATTTTTAGGTGCCAAAAAGTAAATAGGGGCTCGACTTTGGTGACTTTCCTCTACTAAAACACATCGACAAACTGAAAATTTATTAAATCCTTTGCAATATAACGAAAATATAAACTCTTAACTTCTTAAAAAACGAAAAGTACCCCGTAACTAATCAAACTGCGGAAGTTACAAAACATTGTTGCGAACACTACATTTTCCTCCTCTACCTACCTCTACCTATAGTAAAGGAGAGATGCCAGAAGGCGAGAGGAGAGATGCCTAATGCTTTATTTGGTTGTTACTAATATTTTTCCGCAAGGTTGACAAACATTCACGAATTTAGTGCATCCATCATGTAGCCAGGCATGGCAGTGGATGCATTGTATCCAATCTTCTACCTTTTTCATCCTGAGATATTTTCGCGCCCCTATTTACTTCACTGACTATTTACTTCATTACTTCAGCTGAAATCAAGTTCGCCTCAGTCCAGGAGCCTCTCGAAGGGCATTTGCGCTTATAAAAAGTCGGCATGTCTGTAAAAAATCCATTTTGTACCTCGGACATCTCACTCTTCGTTCGTGTGGCATCTCTCCTAAACCTATAGGAGAGATGTCACTTCTAATAAATTCAATTAATGTGAAGGTAGACACGACTGCTACGACGCAATACACTGCCTTAACCTATAACATTCCATACCGGTATTTGCTTACGAGTAAATGTTTCATTTTCATAGACAATGAGAACGGTTTCTGTACCCTCTCAAAAACTTTGAGAGTGCATGAAAGTGTTTTTCAGGCAGTACTTACCAGCAACACAGTTTTATCACATAGCATTAACACACGCGGATTTATGTAACATAAAGATACCGACAGACCTGATGCGAGAGCCATCTGATCCTTACAGATCGAAATATTGCCATTTGACATCTCTCTTCATATGGCATCTCTCCTCGGTTTACCCTATTTCCCTAGACTTGTCTAGCTCGGGGTTATGTGACAGAGAGGTTCTTATGCACTCGCCACATGTTCTCTCTCGCACTTGCGTATCTCCTATGTCAAGCTTTCTCGAAAACACCCCACATATTCGCTACAAATATTTCGAAGTAACTGTCAATTTTACTCTAACTATGCGATATAACGTATTATAGAAGAAAAGAAACACGATTCCGTGATCGGTACGAGAATAGGTTGTTCAGTCATAACATCAGTCGGTAGGTGATTATTCATAACATCGATCAGTGACGCCTAGTGGAGGAAGTAGGAGACGGATTTTTTAAAGTTAGCATCGAGTTTTCCCTGTAGGTACGAAGACGACTATATGACAAAATTTTAGTCCTTAAAGATTAGCAAGGTTTATCTTTGTCGAATCATATCTTTAGAACCCATTTATCGATTTGGTTTTGTATAGGCTCGATTGAAAGCCCTGGTCCCAGACTATATGCAATATTAATCTCGTATTCGAAACAGCTTAGTTACTGAGAAATAAAGACCTCATTACAGGTACAAACTATACGCGGAGTATACATAGCCTCTCGAGTTCCGCCGTCACGACGGATCGGGCGGGCGCTGCGCTTTCTTTTAGTCCTTCACTCAAAAAAATTTGGCCACAACTAGAAAATTATAGTAATTGCAGTGATAATTTTCTTCGTAATAGCAAGAATTCTTGCTACTCTAGCAATATTTTTCTAGTTGTGTCTGAGGCAGCCAGAAATATAGCTGGATTAGCTAAATACTTTTTTCAGTATTGGCACGAGCCCCAATCGGAGCTCGTGATATTTCAGTACTTATCAACATTGTACCTACTGTTCTTTGCGTGACACATTCGAAACAAACTAGAAGCTATAAGCCTATCTGGATGGTTTCTACAATTTTTACGGGATCATTATTGTACCCACAATAAGACCGCAACTTTATCGCACGGCTTTACGTCGTCGTACCTACTCTATATTCTACGTGGTATGCTATAAACGTGACATAACTCTCTTGTGTATAGTATGGAGGGTGTGAATACATGACGATATTTTGATGCAACGAATAATACAAATATAGGTACGGGTCTTCGGAGGCCGAATAATAGTGATCTTTCTTGACACACACCTTCATCACACGCAGGAAGCACAAGAATAGTTCATGATAAAATTCAGTGGTGAGTAGTTCCTTCAAGGTCAAGCATTTTACATGACTTGACATTTTGATTTTTCAAATTGAACTTCAGGTTCAACGAGGCGTTACGATCGCACCGGCTGTCTGACGCAGAACTCGGGGACGCGTTCGGCAGCTGAAGCGAAAGCGCGTTAAAAAGCTCGTAAATTCATATCTGCAGAGCCGGTTAGACTCAATTTCCGCAAAACCCGTTACATAGCTTTTTATTAACACCGCCCCGACCGCTATTCGTCGATGCCGCTCCGCTTCGTTCTATCTGCGTTTAATTGTACATTATAGATGATACTGGAGCCGGCAAACATGAGAATAAATATTCATAAATATTTGGTCGTCGGTACAGCGAGAAAACATTTTGTCGCGTCGGCCGGTGTTGCGTTTACCGCGTTGGCGCTACAATGTCTATTTCAGCGAACTTTCGATCGATTTCATTTCACCTTGCTTTCGTAGAAGACCGAAGAAAATGATTTCACTGAAAAACGATTGCCCAAGGACCGTCCATTACAAATGCCTATCTTTCACTCGTTTCTTCAACGAAACGGACATTCGCGAGGTTGGAATGTATACGATGTGATACTAGATATTATTCCGTGAGATTTATAGGATATCGTATGACGATACGGCAAGAAATGTACGTACATATAAGTAGATATTTTGATTTATCGCCTTAATAACGTCTAACGTGCTAGAAAATACTGCTGCAGTAAAAATACGAGTGCAGTTTCAATCTGCTACTTTGACTAAAGAACTGCGCTTATATTGATTTATACCGTCACTTGCCTGAATTTGGTTGGGCTATTGCGTTGAATTATAACAAAGCATTACTGAACGAAGCTCTATATGCATACTTTTACGTTGTGGTACTGGTTTTATAATAATTATATGCTCATCAGAAGAATTGAGCTTTTTTTCCGTAATAAGAATCTTGCCACAAAAACAGATTCTCTGTAAAAAAAGGCGGCATGTTCATTCAATGCCAAAAATTGATACGTAAAATACTCTCCAAAATAGATTTGAAATCAATTAAGATCGCCATGTTCAAGATTTATATATAAAAAATAAAAGACATAATTTGAAAGGAAAATTATTGTAAATCAAGTTACTAAAAAATTCGACTAAAAAAATTTATAAAAAAATTTTCATAAAAAAGAACTTGCCGCGTTTAAGTGTTCATATATTTTCCACCATATACTGGTGGTATAATAGAATCGTATGAAGTTATTTAAAATTATAAGTGCATAAACATCGGATATAATTTTCTACCTGTCTGAATTTTTTATTTTGAAGGAAAAAGACGCGGCAAGTTCTTTTTTATGAAAATGTTTTAATACATTTTTTTAGTCGAATTTTTTAGTAACTTAATTTACAATCATTTTCCTTTCAAATGATGCCTTTTATTTTTTATATATAAATCTTGAACATGGCGATCTTAATTGATTTCAAATCTATTTTGGAGAGTATTTTACGTATCAATTTTTGGCATTGAATGAACATGCCGCCTTTTTTTACAGAGAATCTGTTTTTGTGGCAAGATTTCATTAATTTTTGGATAGTATAATACGAAAGAGGAAATATATAATTTTTAATAATTCTGTCATTATTATCTATAGAATTGGTTAACTCAGATTAAGATAGTTTTTTAATTTCTACGTAGAGTAAGTTCGGTATACCGTATATCCCTTGGCAAACCCCGGATTTTGAATTTCCCTGACATTTGGCCGGAAGTGGTTCGGTCAGTGCTCTAGTCATTTATAGTTAGAGTTGGCTTCGGGAGAGTGTGCTGCGGTCTTACGAGCCAAGGGAAAAGTGTCAAACGTCTGGGCCTATGTATACGCATCTTAGCGAATAGACCAATCAGGATCAAGTATTCCGTTGTGGTCGGGGTCCTGATTGGTCTACTCGCTAAGATGCGTATACGTAACTTTTGCGAGTGACTCGAGAAAGCTGGCCCTGATCTCCCGGTAGCTGTCAATTCGGGAGATCGAAGCATCTAACCTCGAAATCGTTAATTTGTAAATAATGATGAATAATGTGTAGAAGTGATAAGAAATAATCATTCGGGTTTCTTCGGTGAGATTCCCCAAATGTTTAAAAATCGGTTTCCGATTTTTGCCAATAACTGTTGCTTCAACTTCCAGTGATATTAGTATTACTGCAGAACGAGTAGGTTAGAAGATTTTCATGAAGACTCATGATTTTCTGACATCTCATCTCGTACAGGTGCAACCGAAGAGGATTTAGCTTGTATCCCCTGTCCGTAAATAGATGACTCGATGGACATTGGAGAGTGTCAGGCTTTTCACCGAGCGCGTATCACCCATGATACTTTCATTGCAATACCTATGCGCTTTTCGTTTCCACTATTCCTGCTTTAAATAACTTTCACTTCTTTCAAAGTATTTACATATTGTACAAATTGTTCATCGTAGGGGGCAGCGATCAATGATTGTGACTAATAGTAGACAAATTATTCCTGCGATGATGTTCCAGTTGCAAAGCATACACTAGCAAGTGAGCTTACAGAGCGTCCGATGTTTAGTATCAACTTTACCTCTTTTGGAACACCCATCACCCGAGCATAATCACAATTACGTTAACGTTAATCGCAGAATAGACCGTGAGCTCGGGCACATTATCGCAGTAGTAGTTCGGCACACCGAATTGCCTTTTAGTTTTAATAGACGAACTTGTCTACGATGAGTCGCTATTATCGATCGCTGTCTCCTACTACGAACGGTTCACAAAAGGTTATTAGCTTGAAAGAAGTAAAAGTTATTTAAGGTAGTACTATCGCTCGGCTCACCACTTAATAGGGGCACCGAGGGGGTATAAGAAAATGTTCATTTCGGCAGGAAAATGTTTCTAAAATTTGCTCACTGAAGCTTCGTTTGAATGTTTTTCGTAACCCTTTGCGGGACAAAAACAGAAATAAATTTTGTAGCAAAAATATTTCATATTTTCTTCATGCACCTCAACCGTACAGATTCGTACAGCCCTGTCTCAATACATTCCCGTTTCGTATATATGGATACACGCACACTAGTATCGTAAGGTCTGCATCGAAGACGTGGCGACACCGCTTCATCACTATTCAGACTGTGCGACAGAGAGTACGGGAGCCAGCGACAGATTTTGGTGACAATTTGGCGCAAACTTGAAAACCCGTTTATTTCGTAATTTGTACCTAGGAAATGCGAATTTCATTTTTCTGGCTAGCCTTCAGCGGTGCAACGCTCCGCTAGAGGGCTTCAAAAACTGCAGAATAGAATCAAAAATGTCTGAATCGAGCAAAGCCCAACCTTTTTTAATTTGGTTATGTAGACCATAAATAGTCATAAAAAACTTGTCTGGCATCATTCCGATGGTGCAAAAGCTTTCTGTTTGACCAACGAACACTGCAGAATAGAAGCTAAAATGTCTGAGTCGAGAAAACGTAAACCTTGTTTTATATGTTTATTTAGACCATAAATAATTAAAATAAAATTGTCTGGCAAGCGATTAAAGTAGCGCGTGCGATGTCGGTCGGCCGCGCGCGCGCCATGGGACTGCACGCAAATCCTGGCTGTATGCTAAAAAATACTTCTGTTCGAAACAATTTTAAAACGCAAACTCTATGACGCAAACGATCGACACATTGATGACGTGTCAAAGGGAGAATGTCACATTTTAGCCAATTCATGATTTCTACATCATCTAGTTGAAAATTTTCGCATTCTTTCAGCTGGCAAAGGATTACAGGTAAAAAACGGTACAGCCAAAAGATACAGACGTTTACAATTTTAGCGTAACAGGCAAATAGAGGGAATGTCCGCGCGCAAATTTGCTGTCATGTAAATTTGTTTTTTTTTTCGACATTCCCCCTTTCACCCTTGTACCCTTCATATATTATGTGTGTTTAAGAATAACTATTTTTATGAACTCCTCGCATTTGGGCCGTAGACCGGTGTTAGGGAGAAATTCGACACTCCTTGGGACCATTTGAGTCATAAATAATATTCGGGAAATGAGTCATAAATAATATTCGAGAAAGTTCATAATTGGCACAGGGTCCCAAAAACTAGGCGATAAAGTGTGTAGTGCTCTTCCTGCATTTCATGCACTTACTGGTTGTGATTACAATCCCGCCTTTTATAGAAAAGGAAAAACTCATCCTTTGACCTTATTAATGAAAGATGACAAATATTTGGATGCTTTTATTAAGTTAAGTGATTTAGAAACCTGCGGCGATGATGTTTTTAATACCGTTGAGGGGAGTATGTATGCAGAATGTATGGATTTAAAATAATTGCTGATATAAATGAAATACGGTTAGCGATCTTTAACCGCATTTATAAAGTACATGACAAAAAAGAAATGTTGGAGCTGCATTCCGATAAAGTAGATGGATCTGTATTGCCGCCATGCAGCAGAGAGTTGCGAATGCATTTAAAGAGAACAGCATACATTGCTAATCTGTGGCGGCATTGCCATCTTGCACGACCGTCTAAATTTTCCCCAGAAGATTACGGCTGGGAAGAATCTGAAGGAAAGCTAACATTCAAATGGTTTGAGGGTTTACAGCTTCCACAATCAGTTCAGGACATAACTTTGGAAGCTGTTGAAAATAAAGGTAGTGATAAAAAAAATAATTGTTCACTTCGCTAAATATGTTTCTTAAACAAATAAATGTTTGAATATTGGAACCAAACAATTCATTAATATTGCTGTAAATATTGTATATAAGTTAATATATTCCAATAATTAGATTTTGTTTCCATGTACTTACAGACGATGACATGGAAAGAGAGTATGAGATGTCTGATGATTCCGAGAACGAGGACCACTCTGATGATGAGGATAACGACGATGAAACCGATAGTTCACTAATTATGTAACCATTAATACGATAAGCTTTTCAAAAAATGACCATTGAAATATCCTGACTTTTACTTACATATATTTTGTAAGTATTGTATTTAATTTATATCTAAGTGTAAATAAAAAATGTAAATTTCAATAAATCAATAACATTTATTTATTGTCTACAAAGTTAATAAAAATAGTTATTCTTAAACACACATAATATATGGTTAGAAAAAATCCCAACGAGAGGACACGTCATCAATGTGTCAATCGTTTGTGTCATAGAGTTTGCGTTTTAAAATTGTTTCGAACAGAAGTATTTCTTTAGCATAGGTACAGCCAGGATTTGCGTGTAGTTCCATAGCGCGCGTGCGGCTGACCGACATCGCGCGCACCTCTTTAATCGCTTGCCAGACAACTTTTTCACCATCAGAATTATGCCAGACAATTTTTTTTAAATTTTATTCATGGTCTAAATAAACATATAAAACAAGGTTTACCTTTGCTCGACTCAGACATTTTAGATTCTATTCTGCAGTGTTCGTTGGCCAAACAGAAAACTTTTGCACCATCGGAATGATGCCAGACAAGTTTTTTATGACTATTTATGGTCTACATAACTAAATTAAAAAAGGTTTGGCTTTGCTCGATTCAGACATTTTTGATTCTATTCTGCAGTTTTTGAAGCCCTCTAGCGGAGCGTTGTACCGCTGAAAGCTAGACAGAAAAGTGAAATTTGCATCTCCGGGGTACAAATTACGAAATAAACTGGTTTTAAACTTTGCGGAAATTGTCACAAAAAATCTGTCGCTGGCTCCCGTACTAAGACTAGTGGGGGAAATGAAGAACGATTGTGCGCGCGAATTTGAGAATTGCGGAACTTTACTTAGCTAAATTTCAGACTTCCTTTTTCCAAACTTATAAAATAAATTATTCTAAATCGTCTTCACTCCTTCTCAAATGAATTTTAATAAAACTTCATGATTAGAATTTTTAATTATATCAATTTCGCAATCCAATGTTTACGTTCTCTTAACCTTTAAATTTGTAGTATTATGCTAAATACACAAAGAATTGAATATCGAATTTACCTTTTTGCAGCAGAATCGATAAATATTCTTATATCACAAAGTATTGCCCTCAAAAACTAATTGTATTGCATTAAAATCAACAATTATTCTTCAATTTTCACTCCTTTGCCATACAGTATATGTATTATCTAGCTAAGAAGTTCGCCACATTTATAACAACAGGTGTCGCGACGTGTAACGCACACAGCGAATACTGGCAAGTTTGTTGTATTTGTTTATGTGTTACTACCGTTGCTATTGAATACGTCACGTGCTGTTGCTACATTCTCTCCGTTCAATTTTCCCCCTCCTACGTGATTGATAGCGTCATTACATTTTATTTTTTTACTCAATAACTAAACGGTGGATCATGCCTATTTTTTAATATATTTTTTTATGAATATAGAACTATGTGTCTGAATTTTTTAAACAAATCGGTGGATGTTTTAGCTTCAAAATGTGAAAAATACTTCAAAGCATGCCCATTTACACATGAGGTTAAACGGGAGAAATGCACATCTTTAAAATTTAATATCTTTATTTTCCGACGGTAGATCGTTTTTTTCACTAACAAAAATGTTTTATTTTGTCGAGATCTACGTCTTAAAAAAATTTCAGAATTTCCGTAAATGAATCGATATTGTGATAGTACTACCTTAACGCTGGAATAGTTGGAACGAGAAGCGCGTATTGCAATTAATATACCGTGGGTAATAGGCGCTCGCGCGGTGACAGGTCTGACATTCTCCAATGTCCATCGAGCAATCTTTTTACGGACAGGACACGAGCTAGATCCCCTTCGGTTGCACCTGTACGAGATGACATGTGGGGCATAATTTTTGAAGTGTACCACCCTCGAAAATGAAAGTTGTCCGATCGGGCTAAAAATTGGCCCAATTGTAGTCCTATTAGATAGTACTCCTCGCACTAAAAATTAATTCATTTTGATAATTATTTATCAAAGTGGAGGGGGTCCAATTTTTGGGTTATTTAAGCAAAGCCTTACTTTTAAACATCTGTAACTTTTTTTCTATTGCCTTAAACAAAATTTCACTACAAATGTTTTTCACAAATTTTTCCGCAAACTTTCTGGTGGCCATAACAATTTTGTTTTAAATTGAAAATTTGATCTTAATTTTTGAAAATCAAAAATAAATTTGATTTTCTTTCATTTGGACAATTTTCTTATTTTTTAAAATAATTTTAGAAGAAAGCTGAGATGTTTTCCTATAAGACCTCCAAGTTTCAGAGTGGCAAATTAATTCTTCTCTGAGTAATAGAACGATACGTAAAGCTGGTGGGAGATGTAACACGCGCGTATTCGTAGATCTCTGCAAATGAAGTGGTGGGGTCGACCTGAACGCAATTTCGTAGCCGCGTGCTATCCTTCCAAATTTGTTTCATATTTTTAGAGGACATCGTAAAAAAAGTACTTTTTTCAGATAAGAATGACCAGTCACGATATTTTCAAATATCCCGCCAATTTACTCACCGGTCCCTTCGATGTAGCAGTTGTAGCACAGGATAGCACGCGGCTACGGAATTGCGTTCAGCTCGACCTCCCACCACTTTATTTGCAGAGATTTACGAATACGCGCGCGTTACATCTCCCACTAGCTTTACGTATCCTTCTAAATATTACTCAGAGAAGAATTAATTTGCCACTCTGAAACTTGGAGGTCTTATAGGAAAAAATCTCAGCTTTCTTCTAAAATTATTTTAAAAAATAAGAAAATTGTCCAAATTAAAGAAAATCAAATTTATTTTTATTTTCAAAAATTAGGGTCAAATTTTTAATGTTTTAAAAAAATTGTTATGGCCACCAGAAAGTTTGTGGAAAAATCTATGAAAAACATCTGTAGTGAAATTTTGTTTAAGGCAATAGGAAAAAAGTTACAGATGTTTAAAAGTAAGGCTTTGCTTAAATAACCCAAAAATTGTACCCCCTCCACTTTGATAAATAATTATCAAAATGAATTAATTTTTGGTGTGAGGAGTACTATCTAATAGGACTACAATTGGGCCAATTTTTAGCCCGATCGGACAACTTTCATTTTCGAGGGTGGTACACTTCAGAAATTATGCCCCATGTCAGAAAATCATGAGTCTCTCCATGAAAATCTTCTAACCTACTCATTCTGCAGTAATACTTAATATCACTGGAAGTTGAAGCAATAGTTGTTGGCAAAAATCGGACACCGTATTATACTATTATCGCACATGCTTCAATTTATATACCGACGTGTCAAACGTGAAGTGTACATGTACCCCCCTCACTTCTATTTCATCTTTTCTTTGCCTCTGGTGTAACGACGGTCAATGAGGTATCACTGATACCAATTAGGTTTCGAGGGTTATTCCTTATTCTTTCTAGCACACCATCGATATTTTGCTGCACCTGTACCCGACTGACAAAATTCATCGGCTCTATGTAGGAGCAACATCGGCCTTCCGAAGTGGCAATATAGGCCGACCGAGCTGCAGCCTGCATAGTGCCTATATAGGAAGTGTAACGCTCGTCTATAAAATGGCTATATAGGCCATGCAATGTAGAGCCTATGTAGGTCACACTATTTACAGACTATATAGGCCATGCAATGTACAGCCTATACAGGCCGTACGCTTTGCAGACTATATGGGCCACACGATTTACAGACTATGTAGGCCATGCAATGTACAGCCTATATAAGCCTTACCATTTGCAGACTATATAGGCCACGTGATATTCAGGCTATATAGGGTATTTAGTTTGCGAACGATATAGGCCTCACGATATTCAGGCTACATATAGGCCAGCAAGCTAGAGTCTGTATAGGCCTACGTAGCAAGAGTACAACACTCGCAATGGAGGCTATTCACGCCGTGTGATGTACCACCTACATAAGCCAATTGAGTGATTCAGAGATTATACAGACCAAGAGTAATTCACGGACTATATCACAGGCCAAACATTGCCGAAACAATTAAAGTCAAATGGTAAGAATAATTAAGATAAAATCAATCAAATGCATAGAACATCAATTTTTATTGCACAGAGAAATATCGAATTTCCATATAGAGAACAGCATAATTATATTAAAATTCATGAATCACTTATTATGATTAATTAACAACTGAACCGAAAAAAAAAACATGTTGAATGCCTTCCTTCGATTGCTTCGAGGAGCATGAGTCCTCCTTGCTCCTTTGTCCTGGGCCTGCGTTGGAAAGCCCCGTTGCCTTGACGTCACTGTGGGGGAAACTGCCCGCTTCAACCTGGCATCGTGGATCGCCCTTGCTTGGCGCGTCCACTCCTAATAGTCCAGTAAAATTTCCGTTTAAATCGAAAATTGTGACGTAATGGTGAAAACTTGATAATAAATCAATATCATCGCATAAATCTCCCTCAAGTTAAGTGTTAACTCAAGTCGAAGGAAATTTTCATGGGAGAAATGATAATTTCATGGATTAGTATTGTTAATTTTTAGAAATATTACTATAGAATTAACGCGCGCGCAATCTTATAAAAAATTATGATATTTCTCGTTTTCGAGATTTAGGTTAGGTTTCCAATATTCAATCAACTATAATATCCATTAGAAAGTATACAAAATTCAATCAAATGAGGAACAATCATTTCTTCATAAAAAGTTAAAGTACTTCAATAAAACGCGTAATAAAATGATTATAAAATGTTAAATTACGTACGATTTTTATGTAATACTAACCAGAGTCCCCTTCTTCTTTCAACACTGCAGCATTCCGTACTTGTTCCCACTTTTTCAGAGCACGCTTTTTACATCGATGCTTTTGAACACGTTCTCGGATCAATGTCCGTTTCCGATCCATAGTAAACTTTAGAGTTCAGTGCCGAAGCCCACGAGAGTACTGGGTGCAAGAATTGTCCCCTCGATCTTATATTATAGTATATATGACCGACGCGACATCTTTTGTATATATATTTTGTGGTGAATGCCCTTCTATATAGGCTGGCCGTCACAGAACTGACATCGCTCACATGTAGTGTGGCCTATATAGGTCGACAATCGCAAAACCAACATCGTTCGTATAAAGAATAACCTATAAAAGCCGGATATTGTGGAACCAATATCTTCCCTACATAGGATGTGGCCTATATAGGCTGACCGTCACAGGCCTAACATCGCTTACATGTAGTGTGGCCTATATAGGTTGACAATCGCAACACCGACATCGCCCCTATACAGGATAACCTATAAAAGCCGGATATTGTGAAACCAATACCGCCCCTACATAGGATGTGGCCTATATAGGCTGACCGTCACAGGCCTAACATCGCTCGCATGTAGTGTGGCCCATATAGGTTGACAATCGCAACACCGACATCGCCCCTATACAGGATAACCTATAAAAGCCGGATATTGTGAAACCAATACCGCCCCTACATAGGATATGGCCTATATAGGCTGACCGTCACTGGCCTAACATCGCTCGCATGTAGTGTGGCCCATATAGGTTGACAATCGCAAAACCAATATTGCCCCTATAAAGGATAACCTATAACAGCCGGATATTGTAAAATCAATATCGCTCCTATGTAGGATTTGGCCTTCATATGATGACTTTCGCAAAACTAAGATTGCCCTTATATAGAATGGCCTATGTAGGCCAGATATTGCCAAACCAATATCGCCCCTACGTAGGAAGTGACCTTTATAGGCTGTCCGTCATAGGACCAATATCGCTTGTATGTAGGTGACGTATATGTAGGTTGACCGTTCCCAAACCAACATTGCCCTCATAATGGAAAACCTACATAGGCTGGCCGGTACAAAACCAATATCGTGCCTACATAGAATCTTTATTGGCCGAGAAATCTTGTCACTCGGGTATTCTTCTGGGACTTCCTAAAATAATTATAAAAACCCCATATAATTCAGCCCTGACAAGTACAATCTTATCGAGCTGTACCTTATCGAGGAGATCTTTCGACGTAATGATTCCGAAACGTTTCTATGATGTTTCACAACATTCGAGAATTTATCGAGAAATATATATTTCTAACACATACCTACGGTAGTTTTCACGAATATTGTAAAATATCGCAGGAATGTTACAGAAAAGTTACTTGCAAAAACGTGCTTCGTGGGGTGTAAATGATGATGATATTTTGTAATTTCCATCGTTACACTAGAGGCGAAGAAGAGATGAAATAGAAGTGAGGTACATGTACACTTCACGTTTGACAGGTCGGTATATAAATTGGAACTTGTGATAGTATAATACGAAAAAGGAAATATATCGATAAAGAAAAAGTAATAATAAAGTAGTTATTTCCTCTTTCGTATTATACCATCAGAAGTTCCAATTTATATACGGACCTGTCAAACGTGAAGTGTACATGTACCTCACTTCTATTTCATCTCTTCTTCGCCTCTGGTATAACGATGGAAATTACAAAATATCATCGTTTACACCCCACAAAGCACGTTTTTGCAATTAACTTTTCTGTAACTTTCCTGCGATATTTTACAATATTCGTGAACACTACCATATATATGTTAGAAATATATATTTCTCGATAAATTCGCGAATGTTGCAAAACATCATAGAAACGTTTCGGAATCATTACGTCGAAAGATCTCCTTGATAAGGTACAGCTTGAGAAGATTGTACTTGTCAGGGCTGAATTATATGGGGTTTTTATAAATATTTTAGAAAGTACCAGAGGAATACAGGTGCAGCATAATATCGATCTGTGCTAAAAAGAATAAGGAATAAACCTTGACGAGAGTATTCAGGCTGTGCCAACAGAGGTTAGAATCAGCAAGACCATGATAGGGAGGATATTGAAGAATGAAAATTTTCATCCATTTAAAGTGACGCACGTCTATGCATTCGAGGGAGCAGATCCAGCTCGCCGAATAAACTAATGCAACTGGTTCTTGGAACAACAAGTGGATGATCCCTCGTTCGAAAAAAAACCCTCGGGTTCGCATACGATCTTTAACAAATTGTAAATAACAATCATATGGGGTTTTTATAATTATTTTAGGAAGTCCCAGAAGAATACAGGTGCAGTAAAATATCGATGCTGTGCTAGAAAGAATAAGAAATAACCGTCGAACCCCCCCTAATCGGTATCAGAGTGATTCCTCATTGAATGTCGTTACATCGGAGACGAAGAACAGATGAAATAGAAGTGAGGTACATGTACACTTCAGGTTTGACAGGTCGGTTTGTAAACTGGAACTTATAATAGTACGAAAGAGGAAATACATATATAGAGAAAAAATAATGATAAAGTAATTACTTGATTGATGTGATCCAATTCCATTGCATCTCCTATTTTTCTCCCACGGCTTTGATTGTGACAGAGAAGAAAAACCATCAATTCGTCCCGTGCTCGCATGACGCTGAAAACAAAAAATAGAATTACCACAAAGATATTTGAGGAGCTTGCGTTCAAAAGCGGCTATATCCCTTTTTTGCCGATATGCTTTTTTTGCGATTTTCGGCTAAGTTTCACAAGATCTATCAACCGGCATGGTCATATCGGACCCTGTGTTCAAAACGGACTATTTGTATTTTAAAATCGCATAAAAAGGGCCTTTTGCATCAAAGCCGGCTATATCCTCTTTTTGCGATCAAAAGTGGCTATATTTTTGTAAATGGATATAGCCGCTTTTGAACGCAAGCTCCTCATTTGTCCTTCCATCGAAAGTGAGATTAAAGCTGTCAGATGGTAATTAAACTTATCTGATGGCAATTCTTCTGAGATACTGCCGTCTCCTTTCCTGCTCTCTATGCACAGGCAACCAGAGAAACATAGCACTGCATTCGTTCACTATCTCGATTATTCAAAAAAAGTACAAACGATTATTAAACTATACGGAGCGTCTGTCACATTCACCACTATAGAGATTCATAACTCCGATTACACTGAATTTTGACTTTTTAGTAACAAGCGCGTCCGAGGATCGAAATAAACGCGAGGGAAATCGTTTCGCGAATGGAAATATTTTATTAACTTTGAAAACCATAACCAAACATTCAAGGAATATATTCTCTCTCACACATTCTCATATACATTTGATGGCGTATGCGTGTGGTCGCATCTGTGTACACATTTCCGATCATGGCCGACTATCGCCGAAGATAGGCGGAATTTTTGGGACATTTTGACATATATATGTATATTGTCAATCTCAAATAGAATCTCTGTTAATATGTAACTTATAATATTTATTCTGGTCTATCAATAGAGAATACTCAATTTATATGGCGTAACTAACAATAAGCATAGTTTTGGTTATAACCATATATTTATTGAGAAAATTCGATGTAAATTTGAGGGATGAAGGGGGCAGACATTTTTCCTGTAAAGATACATGGGTACATGGGTAATTTTGTCGCAGCGGCACCGCTCGGCGGTGAAACAACGTCGACGTCCCGTGTGAACTGCTCCATTGGAGCCAATGTACTTCTGAGACGTGCGTATTTTTACGCAGCGTTACCGAACGTCCAAATAAGCTCGTGGACACCGGGCTTAAACTGCTCCATTGAAGCCAGTGTACTTCTGAGACGTACGTATTTTTACGCAGCGTTACCGCACGTCAAAATACGCTCGTGTGCACCGGGCCTCAGCGGTACCGCAACGTCAACGTTTTATTGCTGTAACGTCGACGTTTTATTGCCGCACCATCAAAATACGCACCGTGTGTTCCGGGCCTAAGCTAGTACAAGTGCCAACATTGTCAAATCCGAGAAATGAGGCGCTACCTTCACGGACATAGCCGCCGATGTGTTGCGTTCCATTGCGTGGCTGGACGCATGCATGTGTAACATTCTGTGGTGCTGCTGTAGAGATACAAGAAGTATATATAATTATAATTCACCCCGATGTCTATAAAGTACACCTTCAAGGCTTGTAGAAATCCATACTGTTCCGTTAGACTGTGCGCATATTGCGTTAAAAATATACAGCATGTACTCGTACATACCCTGAAATAGTTATGTATTTAATATACATATGTAATTCACCTACCTCTCAAAATATGCTCCATTTCGTTATTTAAATTCCTTTGTCGAATCAAGTGAATAATAAGCAAGAGCAAAAACGTATCGGTAACAGTATTATTGAAACTAAGTTTGTCATTGCACCAAGATATACCAACGAGACACGTCATCCTCGGTAACCTGTTTGGCTGTTTCCGAAATATCTTATTGTTGCTTCGTTAAATATCAGATTCAATTCAACAAAAAAGCTCGACACTATTATTTTTTTAATACAATAGAGGCGCCTTTCTTTCAGTATTATGGTCAAAAGTTTAGCGAGAAAGCAAAACCGTTTCGGCTTCGCCCGTAAAATGTACAGAATTGGATATATGTACATATGTAGCTCTTTCGTATTTCTGGAATAGCTTCTTCCTTCGATACGCTTCGGTCGTTTCGCTTGCCACTCTCGTTCAACTAACCGTTAAACTTTCTAAGAATACCCCGACTCCAAAAATAATAGTTTCTCGGTCGGTCTCTCCGCAGCGGAAACGTATATTAGTGCTGGCGTTCCTCCGAGTTAAATATTGAAGAGAATGTAAAGAGAACGTAAATGCGAAACCATTTGGAAATCTGACTGTTTAAAATATATTTTATGTATTATATAAATTTAGTTACTCTTTCAATATAGGCGAAATCGAGACAAAACGATTCCTCGGGGTAAAATGATCCGCCGTGATTTTGACACCGATAATAACGAAAACTACCGGATCGGTACGACAATATGTTCCTATAGTATAAATAGATCTTGAATATAACTCATGTAAAATAAAAATTAATTTCTCGGAAAGTTATCTTCTAAAAGTAAATGTGCCAAGGGAGAGCAAAATTAACCCTCAGTTGGTGGGGCAAAATGACGCGTGCTCCGGCGTGGATGGCGATGGCGATGTTTTCACTTGCGACCTATGTTTAAAGAAATTAAAGCTTTAACCCCCCCATTAGCTATCGTTTTGTTAATTTAGTGATTATATTACACTTTTTCCTATATTGCTCTCTTGATACGTTCAGTATAATAAACATTCATAAAGTAAATGGTTAGGCCTATATTATATTTATTTAACCGTACTACAATCTCATCATTCAGCAATATTATAAATAAACTATAAAGATCGGTTTTTCCATTTATTTTATATAGAAGAAAACAGATTTACGTGTTACACTACTTTATAATTTTAATTATAATTTTGTGTTGATCAAATAAAAAATTTTGAAAAAAACAATGTAACTGAATGATAGAACTAGATTCTATGCGAAATTACTCACTCCTATCTTCTCCCGTGACTAAGCTTTATTGATTTAAACCTTAGATGGATCATTTTACCCCAGTCTCCTCTACTCGCGCGGGAAATGTATAGATATACCTACATACACATCGTATAATAATAATTTCCTTCGGTAACAGAGATGCCAGTTATTTAGCAAATAGCTCATCACCAACACTCTTCGATTTCGTACAAGGTTGCATGTTTTCATTGCGCAAGACATTTTTCAATCGTCTAGGAGGATTGCATCGCTGTTCACGAGTAAGCATTCGTATGTGCGTAATTGACATAATTGGATTCTTACGTATACCGAATAATCGTATATCTAAATTGAGCAAATTGCACGCGAACTCGATGCGCGCTAAGGTCGAAACGGTATCGCTTTCCCCAGCGAATTTATGATTAATCGAGACTCGAAGTATATGATTCCTCTCATATGTATGAAGTAGCGCAAAATTAAGACTCATCGTTTGAGAGGGGCCGCGTATAGCGGAAAAACGATTCATTGTGTGTTGATATTATAGCTTGGCCGACCTGAAAATTCTGGATGCCAAATTTGATTGATCCAAATATCATCGTTTCGTCATTATTACATTTATCGGCAGAGCCCCGATATCGATCGTTCGCTTCTTCCCTTTATAGGACAAAAGGGATGCGATATCCAGCCCATATAAAACTTGCGTCGTCGGAATAATTTTCTCGTTCGCTCGAGCTCGTAACCCTCGTACTTTTCTCTAATTTTCCCTTAACCGTCCCCTATCATAGCCTTCGAGTTCTAACTGATCTTCGGCCTTCGTCCCGTCATTGTAGAAAATAAAGTTTCCTCTCCGGCTCGGGTCTCTGATTAAAAGTTGGCTGACATTGCGCGATGACGTTGGGAGGGGGTTAGAGACTCGCTAGCGCGTTCAGCCACCCGTTGAAAACGTATACCTACAGACGGAATATTTCAGAACGTCGCTAGGGGATGAAGGGACCTGGTTCGCAAATTGCACCCCTAATTCCCAGTCTCCGCGACGATAGCGGTGCCGTGACGGTACGTCGCGTAGAAACTGAGAAATTTCGTTGAGAAACTCGCAAATTAAATTACTACGAAATGCGATTGTGCTCTTTTTATACAGATTGGACCAGAAATGCTGTCCTGAAAGTAGATAAAAATAAAAATAAGAAGGAATCATTAGATACGATTGGCATTTTTCAAAACGAGTGTTATTTAGGGAAGACCCAGGCTTCTCCCAAATATTCTGATAAAAGTAAAATATCCAGTTAAGGCATGATAGGATTATTTATCACCACCTGAATCGTACCATCATTTATTTTCTATGGAACAGAGTATTCTGCTATTTCTGTTTCAAAAAATATCAGAGATGATATAATATAGTTAACTCTCCTCTAATATTGGGTTGTTGCAAAAGTTCATCCAGTTTGCGGCGCTAGATGCCACTACACCGCAAAACCGAAGAGTCATCTACTTCACACGTGTAAAGTTTTGGTGTTGTTTGATAGTAAAAATTTCAGAGAATACTTGGGGAAGAAATTGGGTTATTCAGTTTATTTTTTTAAATGTCATAAAATATTAAAAATGTCAGAAAGTAAGAAGAATTTTCGATATATTATGCTTTTTTTCGAAAAGGTAAGAATGCTTCGTAAACGCAGAAGACATATTATGTATACGATGAGGGTGCCGTTAATGATTTTATATGCCATAAGTGGTTCAGAAAATTTTGCAAATAAAATTTTAATCTTGATGATGCACCACGTTCTAGACGACCAACCGAGGCCAATGGCAATGAAATATTGTCGCTAATTGAAAATGATCAGCATAGAAAAACTCGAGAGATTGGAGAAATTCTTGGAATCAACCAATCAACAGTGTCAAGGCGATTACGTCAACTTGGAATGATTAGCGAGGCCAATATGTATATGGGTGCCGCATGAGTTAACGGAGAAAAATTAGATAGACCGAATTTCTGCTTGCGATTCTCTATTGAAGTGTAGGTAACGAAAACGATCTATTTTTGAAGCGGATAATTACGGGTGATGAAAAATGGATAATGTATAATAATGTTAAACATAAGAGATCATGGTGTAAGCCTGGAGATGCCCCTTCAACCAGCGTTAAAGCCAGTTTACATTCGAAGAAGGTGATGCTATGCATTTAGTGGGACTGGAAGGGAATCGTTTATTATAAGCTGTTACATAAAAATCAGACAATTAATTCAGAGAAATACTGTTTACAACTAACTGAATTAAAGCGAGCAATCAACCAGAAGGGGCCTGGATTAGTCAACAGAAAGTGCAATGCGTTCCATCACAACAACGCTAGACAACGCGTATCTTTCGCCACCCGACGCAACCTTTACAATTTGACTGGGATGTTTTCGTTCATCCGCCATACTTTTCTAACCTTGCGCCCTCCAACTGCCATTTATGTAGGTCGCTTCAATACAGTATAGATGGTAAACACTTTACTTCTTTGAAAGACTTGAAAAATCACCTGGATCAGTTCTTTAGCTAGAAATCTTAGAGGCTTTATGAGCACGATATATACAGATTGGACCAGAAATGCTGTCCTGAAAGTAGATTAAAACAAAAATAAGAAGGAATCATTGGATACGATTGGCATTTTTCAAAACGAGAGTTATGATATTACAGCTACCAGAGAGATCGACAAAGGTCATCGAACAGAACGGCACATATTATATTGATTATATGTAATTTTCAGTAAATAAAACTTGCCTTCAATTTTTGTCCAATAAAACGGGACGAATTGTTGCATCACCACAATAGCATAATTATATTGCCTTGTACGATAATTATACTATTCGTCTTTTTACTGATATATTCGTTCTTTTTTAAGACCAGTTGTCCCGTTCTCACGATAAAATTAATCTTTACGGCAAATCTCCTATAGACTAAGATCTCTGAAAGTTCTATCCCGATTGCTTTGCAATTTTGACACAAGGTTGCAGTCAAATACGCGAGCGTGTTTTTATATATACTTACTATTTATATACCTACATACTCTCTTAAGAGGGTAAATCAATATTCAATATCTATATATATAAAAATGAATGTTTGTCTGTCTGTCTGTCTGTCTGTATGTCTCTTATGCCTTCCTAAACCGTTCATCCGATTGCGATGAAATTTTGGGAAATGGTTGGACGCATGCCCGCGATGGTTTCTGAGTTAGTAAATCTTATACAGGGTGTTCAAAAAGTCCCGGTACGGCCGATTATCTCATCGGGAAAACATTTTAGAGAAAAATGTTTAATACAAAACTTTAAGGATTTTCCCTTGGCTACCCAGTGGTCGTATTGGATTTGACCTTGACCGTGACCTTTAAGGTAATATCAAATGCCTTCCTAAACCGTTCATCCGATTGCGATGAAACTTTGGGGAATGGTTGGACGCATGCCCGGGAAGGTTTCTGAGTTAGTAAATCTTATATAGGGTGTTCAAAAAGTACCGGTTCTGATGATTATTATGCCTTCCTAAACCGTTCATCCGATTGCGATGAAACTTTGAGGAATGGTTGGACGCATGCCCGCGAAGGTTTCTGAGTTAGTAAATCGTATACAGGGTGTTCAAAAAGTAGCGGTACGGATGATTATTATGCCTTCCTAAACCGTTCATCCGATTGCGATGAAACATTGGGGAATGGTTGGACGCATGCCCGCGAAGGTTTCTGAGTTAGTAAATCGTATACAGGATGTTCGAAAAGTACCGGTACGGATGATTATTATGCCTTCCTAAACCGTTCATCCGATTGCGATGAAACTTTGGGCAATGGTTAGACGCATGCCCGCGAAGGTTTCTGAGTTAGTAAATCTTATACAGGGTGTTCAAAAAGTCCAGGCACAGCTAATTATCTCAACGGGAAATCATTTTAGAGAAAAACGTTTGATATAAAACTTTTAGGATTTTTCCCTGGCTACCCAATGGTCATATTGGATCTGACATTGACAATGACCTTCTAGGTAAAATTGATTTTTTAAAATCCGAACCTCTATTTTATATACCGAAAATGAAAAGAGCGGGAAATTTCACGTTGAAATATGTCCTTGACCATTACTTCCATGTGACCTTTATGGTCAGCGGAGGTCAAATTGAGGTCAAGTACAGTTCGGCTTCGTACCATGAAAGCTATGGGCCCTATACAAATTCTTTTTGATAGTAGGATTTAGAATTCTTTAGTGGCTGTACAATGGTGATATTGTATTTGACCTTGACCATGACCTTCATTTGGAATCTCTTACATCTGACATAATATTCCAAATCAGTTACACGAAAAATCCCTTAGTGCCAACCAAATTTAATCGAAGTAACAATCATCACTGGCAAATTCAAAGGCGAAGACGCCCTCATTCACGCATACCTATGATTTCCAACGATTTAACATTCGAATTCAAGCGGCTCCAGTTCCCTTTGCGTCTTGCTTTTGCTATTACCATCAACAAAGCAGAAGGTCAATCGTTGACTATTGCTGGCTTAAATTTGGAAAATTCATGTTTTTCACGCGGCCAATTGTATGTGGCTTGCTCCAGAGTTGGCACACCGAAAAATTTACACGTTTTTACTCCAAATAAAAAAATAAAAAACATTGTCTATCCGCTGGCCTTAAGATAAATTAATAAAAGAAATATACTTTCCAATTTAAATTAAATACATGTGTTTTTTTAGCGTAGCATGGCTCCCTACCTATGAGTACAGATATCTGCTAAAAATTCATTAAATGACGACCAAAATCAATCCAAAATCTACCCGTGCGAAGCCGGGACGGGCTGCTAGTATATAATAAAAGTAAGTGTTGTTAGTCTGTACGTTCCCATAAAACTCTGGAACCGCTAATCGTAGCCCCATAGGGGTTATAGGGTATGGTAGCCCTACATCCCCCATCGATGAACAAGTTTTTGTTTTGGAACTGCAGGGGTTGGTTCAGAAGATATAGCGGTTAAAAGGGTGCCGCCCACCAATGTTCTTTTTTCAGCGACTCTCTCAAGTGCTCTACAGTGTCATAAAATACCGTTCCAAGATGTTTTAGAATGTTTTAAAATGTTCTAGAATGTTCTAAAATGTTCAAGAATATTCTGGAAATTTCAATTTCCAATAGCATTAGCATTCAGTATTACTATAAACAAAACACAAGGACAAACATCAAGATATTGCCGTATTAATTTAAAAGAATCTTGCTTTTCTCACGGACAGCTATACGTAGCTTGCTCTATAGAGTGGGAAATCCAAAGAATATATATATATATTAGATTCACTCTCAGATTATGTAATGGAACAAGAATGACCGTGAAGCAGTTTTCAAACAATATAATTGAAATACAAATAATGTCGGAAAAATGTAAAGGAGAAACAGTATTTATTCCGAGGATACCCCTTATATCCACTGAACTGCTGTTTCAATTCAAAAGAACTCAATTTTCAATAGCATATGCAAATAAATAAAGAACGGAGCTTTCTTTCATCGACGTAAGCGCGGTTGTATTGAGAATATGATGACTCAGTTCAGCTTTATGATTCTTTAAGTTGAAAGTTTATCTCTTTAATTTACATTGTATGGGAACTCACTAGCTTTCCCGAGCTAAGCGAGGGCCACATATGCTAGTAAATAAATAAAAATATAAATGTTCGTTTGTCCATCTCCGAAAGTTCTTCAGTGATTGCTTTGAAATATTGAAACAACGTTGCAGTCGAATACGAGCATGTTTTTATATATCTACTATTTATATACCTACTCTCTTAAGGGGATAAATAAATAAAAATGTAAATGTTCGTTTGTCCGAAATCTTAAATCTCCAAAAGTTCTTCACCGATTACTTTGAAATTTTGACAAAAGGTTGCAGTTGAATACGAGCGTGTTTTTATATACCTGCTATTTATATATATACCTACTCCCTTAACCCTTCCAATACGGTGAAAACATCAGTTTAATGCGCCCCATTACCGGGGGAACAGTTATTTTTTTCTCCAAGTGATTATTACGATGAAATAATTTTTCTGTCAAAGTATGAGTCAACAGCTGAGCAATATTGGCGGTTGTCGCTTGTATCATCAGTTGGGGAACGATTGAGATCAGAAATTCACGGGTTCATGCGTTTGGAGGCTCAACTTGGCGTTATTTTCTGTTCCTAGATGTTTTTCAGTAACTAGGATATATATTGTCCCAGCCGTAATTTCAAAGCCGCAATTTTCCAGACTGGGACAGCATATGTCCCGTCCGTATTGAAAGGGTTAAGAGGGTAAATAAACAAAAATGTATCTTAAATCTCCGAAAGTTCTTCACCGATTGCTTTGACATTTTGACACAACGTTGCACTCGAATATGCGCGTGTTTTTATAAACCTACTATATCTATACACCTACTCCCTTAACCCTTTCGGCCCAACCTGTAGCATTTGCCACTGCTTTAATTTCAGGGCCCTGTACAAGCACAAGACTTGTATTTTGCACATCTGCCGCTAGATGCCGACTCCATTAATCATCTAAACGTTATTTATTAGTATACATTCCAGTACTGGATTTGTGTGGAAACATCAGACCATTGGGGAACGCATTAACATTTCTTGCAGGAGATTTCAGGCAAACATTACCTGTAATTCCTCGATTGACACCAGCGGACGAAATAAATGCTTGCCTGAAATACTCTACTTTGTGGCGACACATAAAGACGTTAAAATTAACTACAAATGTGACTTTACAAAGGTGAAGATGTCCTCATTCCTCGTATTCCTATGATTCCAATGGATATGCCGTTTCAATTTAAAAGATTGCAATTCCCAATTCGATTGGCGTTTGCAGTCACCATCAACAAAACTGAGGGCCAATCTTTAGAATTGTGTGGTTTAAATCTAGACACGAATTGCTTCTCATATAGCCAATTATATGTTGCGTCTTCTAGAATCGGCAAACCAGACAATCTCTATATCTGCACAGACAATGGAACAACAACAAATATTGTATTCCCACAAGCATTGTGAAATTAAACACATTAGAAACGTACGCTTTTTCCTTTCTTTCTTGTCCATACCAGACTGAGCCACAACAGCGCGAGGCAGGGTACAGCTAGTATATTAATAGAGTCTCACGAATAGGATTGAACAAATAGTAATATAATATTACTATTTTATGTAAGAAGTATTCGAAATAGTTAATAATCCGGTCACACCTGGCATACCAGCAGCTACGTTTCTGTATTATATTCCAATCTTGTAACTTATAATTATTTCCTTTTTGTGTTTCAGGTAAGTTATATACACCACTGACTTCAAACTCTTTGGATGATGGCCATTCTTCCTACTTCAGAAATTTACACGATTGATCGACCGTACTAATGTATGTACGAGTCTTTCGTGATACACGGCACTAATGAACTATTCATTAGAACTCCAAACAATGAGGGGACCTGCGAGTTTAAAGGTATAACTTATTTAAAATATTAATATAACGGCTGATGTTGGTCATCATATGCTTGCCTCGGGATGGCCTATGAGACTGTAATAGACAGCTAATGTTCCCTCCCACCTTGCATATGGATCGTTAATCTGTTTTCAACAGACTCGCTCGAGCTGCCTATTCGCTTCGTGCGTACGATCACGTTACACTATACGATTGCACACATGTATATCCGCAGCGTCACCTGTTTCATGGATCGGTAATTCTCATACGGCCTTTGCTTTGTACGAATACTGCCACACATGCTAACTGTATAACATGCCACAAGTATAACAATGTTCGTAGGAACGGAGCGATTATCGACGTCTTGACGTGTCCTTTTTTTCATTTATTTTCATCCTTCTCTTCTAGTAAAAAGATATTGATTTCCTTGTACATAATTGGTCATGATTTTTTCGCGTTCCACTCTCGTAATGGGATCAAGTTCAGAAGCACACATGGAGAACGTTCACCTCTGTAACTATAAATTCGTTTCTCATGTCTACTTCTCCGCGTACTTCATTAAACAATTAGATATATGTATATACATATATGTATAGGTATACGTATATGTGTATATATGCTACATACATACGTACGTACGTATGTCTGTCTGTATGTATATATGTATGTATGTATGTATGTATATACCTATGTGTTTTTTATTATTTTTTAATTTTTTTATTTAAAGAGGTTGTAAATGCTTTTACGCACTATAGGAGTCATTTAGTTGGTGGATATGCCTCCCGTGTGTGGGACTCGTCTTTGATGTTGTATGCGAAATTGTCAAAGATGTTATTTGACAATACCCACTAAAACCCTTCCTCTGTACGTCATTGGCCTCAGCCATGGCTGTCATGTTGCCAGGCTTTTCCACCATTCTGACGTTTTGTCTTTGCTCTTCAGGGAGGCAGCAGCGTTATTTCTGCTGCTCTCCTCGCCTGTTCCTCAGAACGAAGTGCCTTGAGGACTACAGTAGCAAATGTGCTTTCTGCAGCCCAGCACTCATCTAATTCCAGCATGTATTGCACTAAGTTGTCAGGTGTTGGCGACTCTCCTAGTGTTTCTCCTACTTCTCCTCTCTCCGTGCTAAAGCGTGGACAGTGGAAGAACGCGTGCTCTGCATCTTCATGAACCCCACATCCTGCAGGGCATTCCGGTGACTCCTCGTGACCAAAGCGATGCAAATAGGCTCTGAAACATCCGTGCCCGGAGAGCATCTGTGTCAGGTAGTAGTTGACTTCCCCGTATTCGCGGTTCACCCAACTATCCACTCGAGGAATGAGTCGATGTGTCCATCTTCCCTTTGTCGATGACTCCCACTCAACTTGCCAGCAAATTAGGCTTTCGAGCCGTGCTTCTTCTCGTTGGAACTCTCGTTGTTCCAATGGCTTACTCCTCTTCTCATACAGGGATCTTCTCTCTTCTGCAAGGATATGGATGGGTATCATCCCGGCTATGACGCACACAGTATCTTCTGACACCGTGCGAAATGCGCTAACGATCCTCAAGGCGCTAAGCCGATAGATAGAGGCCACTTTCCTGCGGTACGCCTGGATTTTTAAAGCATCTCCCCAGATAGCGATAGCGTAAGTCAGAACAGAAGTCACCACTGATGCTAGTAGTTTCCTTCTGTCCTGTCGCGGGCCGCTGACATTCGGCATGAGCCGTGCCAGCACCGCTGCCACCTTAGCTGCTTTCTCCGTGATATACTCCACCTGTTGTTTAAAGTTGAGTGTTGCATCCAGCATCACTCCCAGATACTTGATGTACGGCTGGGTAGTGATGATATGTTCACCGACTCTATGGGTGATTGTCTCAACTTTTTCCCTACTTGTAATCAGCATTGCTTCCGTTTTGTGTTCAGCAAGTTTTAGGCCTGCTAAACACATCCAGTGCTGTATTCGACCATAGCTTTGATAGAAGGTGTTTCCGACCTCCTCCGAGAGCTTTTTCACGATGACAACCATTGCATCATCGGCGAACGCAGTCAACTCAGCTCCCTTTGGTAATTCCAGCTTCAATAGTCCGTCGTGCATCATGTTTCGCAGAAGTGGTCCAAGCACCGAGCCCTGAGGTACACCCCCTGTAACTCGGTATTCCTGGGGTCCATCTTCTGTGTCGTAACTGAGATATCTTTCACTGAGGTAACTCTTAACCATCCTCTTCAGATAAGCCGTTACCTCGAATCGATCCAGAGCCAGACAGATGTTGTCCCATCTAGCTGAATTGAAGGCATTTTTAATGTCCAAGGTGACAACCAAGCAGTACTTCTTGGAGCCCCTCTTCCATCTTTTCCTGTATGTATGTATGTATGTGTGTATGTATGCATATATGGGTATGTACGTACGTATGTATGTATGTATGTATGTATGTGTGTATGTATGCATATATGGGTATGTACGTACGTATGTATGTATGTATGTATGTATGTATGTATGTATGTATGTATGTATGTATGTATGTATGTATGTATGTATGTATGTATGTATGTATGTATGTATGTATGTATGTATGTATGTATGTATGTATGTATGTATGTATGTATGTATGTATGTATGTATGTATGTATGTATGTATGTATGTATGTATGTATGTATGTATGTATGTATGTATGTATGTATGTATGTATGTATGTATGTATGTATGTATGTATGTATGTATGTATGTATGTATGTATGTATGTATGTATGTATGTATGTATGTATGTATGTATGTATGTATGTATGTATGTATGTATGGATGTAGATATGCATGCATGTGTATGGGTATGTATGTATGTATGTATGCGTGCGTGCGCGCGCGCGCGTGTGTGTGTGTGTGTGTGTGCGTGCGTGTACACCCATATATATATAGGTACTTTAAATGACTCATCATTTATCCGAGAGCGAGAGTCATGAAAGTACTAAAAATATCACGATATAACGAAAGTGGTAAAGATTGGTACTCTTGCCCTAATGTTACACAATCTCCCGTGCCTTCCCCATCTCCCCTTGCTCTGCAAATACTCATTTGCTGGCACTCGCACGACGGTGTACCATTTACGACCACCCTTCCGCGTGAACTACCCTTTACCACGCTCGAGCGTCGACTATACATCGCATACGACAGGATGCAATAATTCTCGTAAAAGGTCGTATCTTTTTCCCGTAATACAATTCGAGGAAAAAGCAACCACGTTGCACCGTGAATATTAACGAGTCTTGTGAAGATGTACTGCGGCTAGAAATATTCGCACCCGCGCGGTACGTGGTCATTCTCGCCTTACGGGTGATCGAAATTATGCGCGCGCCTTGGATGTACTTATCTCCGGCTCTTTTTCTATATATAATATATATTTTGCATACAGAGTTAATTTATCTACGGCATAAGTAGGCGTGGGCTTTCTCCCCCAATGGGCCCTTCCACCGTACTCGGAGTAGGTAGTGTGATTTTTTTATGAATATCTTACCAACCGGGCTCCAGTACTAATGAAAGGTGCTACGATCGGAAGCGTCATGAATAAATGATATTAAAATGTTTAACTACCACACTGTTTTCTCGTCATGTGATATAGTTGACATTTCTATTTCTAGTCAGCTATGAAATTCGATTACTTTTTATTTTATCCAATATTACCAGAATCAAAAATGATAACTGAATCATCTGACCAAAAAAAGTCTAAGAATTAATAAGCGGCTTAAAATCATTTGTTTGCAACGTTCTCGATCGAGTGTCGGCTGATCTTGAGAGATGCTTTCCACTGATACTGAGGCCTGATTTCTCAGATATTTTACGTTCATTTTTTTTTTGCAAAACCTTGTTTAACTGGCCGCAGGCAAAGAGCTACACTTTTATTATCTAACTCTCGTAATTTTTCACTGAAAGTGATACTAGATTAATCTTCTTATCTGATTACATGTTGAATTTTCGATTTTCAATGTGCCATTTCTTCCTTAAATGATTACTAATCTACCCTAATTTGTTGTTGGCATATATTTAAATACTTTAGTATTAACATATTAGCAACCGAAGTACTTCTCTATAGGCTTTCTTCTTATGAGCAGACTAACTTAACGAGACAACTATATCACAAGGCTTGAAGGGCGTTCCAACCGATTCATTCGTAGGGCGTTTGCGGTGCGGGCAGGATGCGTAGATGTGAATGCCGCACTGCATTACAAATACGCACAGACACACATACAATGGCGTCGAGCATACCCCATTAAGTCGAAGACCCGTGTGCCGATGCTCCGGCTTCCGTCCACTAAAACGGAGCATAGTTGCCTCCTACGCCTATGTGATGTGTTGCCCGTCAATCCATGAGGGATGGCGGGAAGAAAGTTTGCCCCCCTCTCTCCATTCGCGACGCCCTACGCTGCTGCGCTTACACTCCCAAATCCCCCCGATTCTCCAGCCACTCCGCAGAAGTTTTAAGAGAAATGCGAAAGTTGGATAGAGAATGGATAGGGAAGAATTATCTATCGAACGATACGAGGTATCTCTCCTGCACGGTGCCGTGGTTATAACTACAATGGCACAAAATCTCGGGGCACCGCAGTACGTAGGTACTTGATTATGTTCAAGCGATTTCGGTAGAGGAGGCAAGGTGAATAGGAAAAGAAAGAAGAGCAAATGAGAGGGAAATCGGAGCGGATATAGAACGACGGAAGGGAATGAAAAACCAAAAAAGCGTATTCGCCGTGCATGTATATGTATATGTGCGGTCTGCGTGCGACAGTATTGAAATTGCGAGGTCAGTGTGGAAAAGTCCTGACGTCGGAAGATTTGGACGAAGCATCCAAAAGAAATCCTTTATGGTGGAGGTCGAACGTTTTAGAAGGGATCTCGAATCCCAAACGCTTTCTAGGAGGGAAACGATCTTCCTCCTTATTTTAGTTCGTCGCATTTTATAGCTCGGTATTCGTTACGGTCGTGACGAGCAATGTCCGTGGCTCGACGAGCTCCGTTTCCCTCTCTCCATGCCTCTTTCTTCCACCCCGTGGTTCGTCGTTTCGTTCTGTCGCTCCCTCTCCTGGCTGCAGTCGTCGCTCGTACTCATTTCGTCACCCCCCTCCTGACGATGTTCTTTTTCGCAGAGGCGAGCCCTCTTCATAATGTCTCCCGCGTCCTCGAGCGCGAAACGCCTTCTTCGCCGGGGTGCTGCATTTTTCTTTCCCGCGGTTGTCCGAAATTAATTGCCACTCCATTTTTATCGCCGTCTATTTACCGTGGCAGTTACCGCCTCATCCATTGTCTCCGGGCGATTATTTCATAAATCACCACCCTTTCGTTTCACAAGATAGCGCGAGTCTCGTCGCAACAACGCAATGCTTCTTCGTCGTCGCGTCTCAATCGATCGGAGGGTGAAACGCCGTTACAAAATCCGTTAGACGTGCGCGATACATACGCGAACCTACGATAGAAGAAGAAGCGAGTAGAAGAAGTTATAGCAATATGTACTATTCGGGAATAATAGAATATACCTAAGGTTGATTTTCTTTCTAATCTAGAATTTACAAGAGTGGTACAATTATGATAATTATTCTCGCATAATCAATAGGTACCCGATAGTAATTCCATTAAAATAATTACTACAATTATGCTACTGATGACGTACATTTCTAGTCACAATTAACATTGTATTATAATTGGGTAGAAAAAATTATTATACTACCTTTTATATAATAATTAGTGGTATAAAAGGTAGGTAGTATAATAATCCTTTCTACCCAATTATAATACAGTGTTAATTGTGACTAGAAATGTAAGTCATCAGTAGCATAATTGTGGTAATCATTTTAATAAAGTTGCTATCGGATATTGGTTATGCGAGAATAATTACTTATTATGTGTAATACGCTCACATATTTAGGTTAAAATAAAAGTTTGATTTAAGTGAAGTCTGCTTACTTGATGTGAATAAGTATACTTTTAAAAAATAGAACTAAACTCTAGACATTTTTTAAAATGGTTCATAAGTTACAGGTTACGTAATAATACACATTTATTATAATTAAGGATTTTTTCTACCAATATACTAAAAGCCAAATGTTGAAAACCGACCTGTGATTGTTTGCCGTAGGTACCTACTATTACATTTTTTACTGAATTAACTTGATACTTAAATTTATTAAATTCTTCTGTCTCTATTGTAATATACATATAGGAACCTACACTATATGAGGGCAGAATGAAAAGTCCGATACTTTTCTAGTAGATGGTGGTGTGCCCCAAAGTCTGTAAAGTAGCCCCTTATTGCGGCGATGACCTCTTCGTTTGATGAGAATTTCTTTCCAGCCAGCCATTTTTTCAAGTTTGAGAAGAGAAAGAAGTCGCAAGGAGCCAAATCCGGTGAATAAGATGGATACGGCAGCAATTCGAACTTCAAATCGACCAATTTCGCTGTTGCAACGGCAGACGAATGGGCAAGTGTATTGTCTCGTGGTGGAATAGAACTTTTTCTTTCGCCAAATGAGGGCGTATACTCATCTTCGCGATCGCACCACAATCTACTAGAAAAGTATCGGACTTTTCACTCTGCCCTCGTATTCTGAATATAACAAGGTGATGTAAAATATTCGGACATCCCACCATTGAGATGTCATAATTTTTATAAATTAAGAAATTAAAATTTTTATTATAATACGCATCACCATATCATCACCATCATCATCATATTGTTCGTTCGTTTGCGTACCAATAGACACCCATTGTAAAAATTTAATTAATTTTTCTAATACTATATATGAAGTAATTAACAAATGCATAATACATAAAATGTAATGAATAGGCATATAAAAATAAAGATGCGACTTAAAATCAAAATGTAATATTTAATTGAATTTCTCAATTTTAATAAGTATTTGAAGGACATTTTTTTATTAAATATTTATTTATATTTATTTGCATAAATTACTTCACATACGTGTATTTGATAATTATAAAAGAAGTTAACAATACAGTACGAGCTCTGCCTTGACTTACATTCATCGTACTCTTGCTTTGGGTATATTAAATTTTATGCTTCAAAAATAAAAATCGTTATTATACGGTTGGAGTCTGGCATAGAGTTACTAGGAACATTGTTGTCTCTAGGATTATATAAGGACGTACCTACATCGTCTCGGGCTAGGTCTGTACCGCTGCTGTTTTTATGACACCATTAAAACTGTAACTTCGTCGTGTCCAAGCTGGGCTAGGCAGAGGACGAGCTCACATAAGGCGATATACCTACATAGTTCCGCGCACCGTGGTCCGACGTGCTTTCCGAGGTTACGATATCTTTGTTTCACGCCGTGTTTAGAGTTTGCGGCGGTATGATCGGACGGACGTGATGTATCCCATGGTCCGGATACAGAATAATCGTGCTGGGACCACGATTCTCTTTCTGTTTATCTGCTGGCTTTTCCACTTCCCACTTCCTCACTACCCCTTTCTTTTTTCTCTTTCCCATCCCCTCCTGTACCAGATGCTAGCTGAAATACGGAGATAGTTGGTACGGCTAAGAACAAATTGATAAACTCGAACATATTTGCGGTTTTAATCGTATGATTCTATCAGCGAAGAATTGATTTTCTTCCTTTCACCACACACATACGTGAAAAGCCAATCGGAAAATAACATATTGCTTTCGTAAAAATTTGTTTCATTTTTCACGTAAATTAAGTAAACGAAAAGTCGTACGTCTGTGTGATGTATACCTTTTGAGCTCAGAATATCGGAACTCATAAATAAGTACGACTTAAGTCACCTACATACTCACCTTTGCTGACTTAATAAGTCGATCCTTGTTTTTAAGTTCCGCCTTTGAATACAGGCTTCCATCTGTTTTTCAAAAATATTTCCATTTCGTTCAATGCAGAATTAATTAAGTATCTCTTTAACATGGTAATATATAATATAAAAAAATGTTGTTACTCTAAAAGTCGGTTCTGAAGGTTATTTGGAGCAAGAAAGGTTTATGTAAGCTATAGGTTCGCTTTCGAGTGATTAAGGAGCGAGTTAAGTTGAAGTTTCGAAAAATTGATTCTCAATGTTACATCATAAATAAGATTAGAGACATCATAAATTAGATATAGTTCTCGAGTAAATGGATTTTTTAATTCAGTCAAACGTACTAGCGTTCAGGGGCCTCTGTCAGTTTCAGATACTTTGAAAATCCGTAGAAGAAACTTCTCGTGCGATATTTGAGAATGATTTTGCTGTCGGTAAAGTAATGAAACTCATTGGCAAAATAACGCTCAAGAGTATATCATTCCTAATACTACTATGGTTATTCAAATCAGAAAAAAAACTGATCACTATGTCTATGGGTGACATGCAGCGCTTGCACAAAAGAATTGAAACAAAATATTCTCAAATGTCAGTAAGTAATAAAGCTTTGTAATAACAAGATATCGCAGTGAGATATATTGAAATAAATAGTGCGCAGTGAATCATAGATCAGAAATGACTTCGCATTCTCCGTAAGTACATAATATGTATGTCTAATCTAGCTAAAAGTGTTGGCTTCTGTCAAATCGATTTCAAACATTCTCAGTAATGACAGTTATCGAGTCCAATTTTAATATTCAATTAATACATTTTTAATCATACTTAATAGATACAATGAAAACCTATTTTCGACACGTAAAAGATCATGCCGAATGATCTCTAAATTATCTCGCAAATTATCTAGCAAGAAAATCGTTAAAAATTAACTAACAAAGAAAGTACTCGAGGTGTACCTCACCGATTTTCTTCATTCTGCGATATGTTGCAGTATATCAAAAAACGTTAGACACGTATTTTTTGTACGTGCTAATTCGGTCATTTAAGGGGTGAAAATCACCCCTAAACTTGACCCCCTAAAACCAATTTTCTACGATTTCTACGATTTTCTACAGTAAAAGTACTTCACATGTCATCGTCTTTCGATAAGGAATAATATTCAATTTGTTTCATTAAGAAATTCAACGTAGTTTTTGAGAAATCGTACGAAATTGGTTTCAGGGGGTCAAGTTTAGGGGTGATTTTCACCCCTTAAATGACCGAATTAGCACGTACAAAAAATACGTGTCTAATGTTTTTTGATATACTACACCATATCGCAGAATGAAGAACTTTCCTTGTAAGAACCATTAGCCAATTTTTTTTTAACACTGCCAACCGCAATAATGTTGGTAGAAGGCCAAAACTTTTAGGATTTCTCCCTGGCTACCCAACGGTCATATTGGATTTGACCTTGACCATTTTCGTCCGCCATTTTGAATTTCTTACATCTGACACCAGACTCGCAATGAGTCATCCCGGAAACCCGTTAGTGTCTACTTTCATGCAGATTCATGTCGTTTAAGTTTTCATTCACCATGTTGAATCCGCCATTTTGGATCGGCCATTTTGAATTTTCTACATCTGACATCAAGTTCACAATCAGTGACCCGAAAAACCCTTTAGTGCCAACTTTCATGCAGCTGCATATCGTTTAAGTTTTCGTCCGCCATTTTGGATAGGCCATTTTGAAATTCTTACACCTTAGTGCGTACTTTCGTGCAGAATGATATTTCAGTTTTCGCCCGCATTATATTGGATACGCCATTTTGAATTAGCCATTTTGAATGTCTTACATCTAACTTCAGATCCATAGACAGCAACCTCGAAAATATCCAAGGAAAAATCCTAAACCCTACTACCAAAAAGAATTTTTCTAGAGCCCATAGCTTTCATGGTACGAAGCCGAACTGTACTTGACCTCAATTTGACCTCCGCTGACCATAAAGGTCACATGAAAAAAATGGTCAAGGACTTATTTCAACGTGAAATTTACCGCTAATTTCATTTCCGGTATCAAAAATAGGGGTTCCCATTTTAAAAAATCAATTTGACCTTGATATGACCTTGAAGGTCATGGTCAAGGTCAAATCCAATATGACCATTGGGTAGCCAGGGAAAAATCCTAAAAGTTTTGTATTAACCATTTTTCTCTAAAATGATTTCCCGCTGAGATAATCAGCCGTACCGGGACTTTTTGAATACCCTGTACAATATGTAGCAACAATACCGCAGCGGTTTCATATACTTGTACTACACTCTCGATTTCTCATCCAACTATTTGTAATATTTCTGCGCCGTTTGAAATGTACCAACGGATTGAATTTCTAATACGAAACAAATTACGATGACTTTATCTTTTCATAAAGGTTATATTTATTGTTTATATTGAGAAAAAATATTAGTAATGTTAACCAAACGTTTGGCTCATATGTAAACGATAAAATATTTTTATTTAACAACAATAGGTATTTAACAATATTTATTCACTTAACAAAATTTAGCGACAAACGTTTGGTTATGATAAATGCTGGTCATAATAACTAAACTTTTGTTGCAGCAATATAAATATTTTGTTGTTCCTATATCAACCAAACGTTTGGTTAATATTGCTAACCATTTTTCTCAGTGTACCTATTACTTTTCGAAAAAGATATACCAATTTAGCTTTTACGTAAAAAAAAATTAACTTGGTCTCAATTATATTATACTATAATTATACGTCTATAAAACGTAGCACCTGAAAGTTGTAGTAATACCTCCTACTTATGTAGGCGAAGTGTAGTGTACAAACTTGCCGAGTACGACCCCAGGGCACATACCGCCACGGTTACCATGGTTACTCACAGGGCTACAACATTAAAAGTTTACCAGCAGTCTGTTTCTCTTCTGTACGTTCTCACCGCTCACCTACAAATATCCACATTTATTACCTGTAAAACTTACCTACACTGAGAAAATGTTTAGATGAAACAATTGAATATTTTTTGTTGAATGCAAATTATTTACTTCACACACAATTAATTATATATTTAATTCAATTATTTCGGTCCTTACTAGGAAGAAATAATTGATTAATTTGAAGAATTGGTTTTTTGTATAATATTTTGTAAGCTAAACTAAATGTGTAGTTTGTTTAAGTCAAAATTAATTATTCCAATTATATGGCTAATTTAAATAGTAAGAAATAGTTTAATTTAAAATGTGGAACGTACTCAATAAAATATTCAATAAACTAAATATTATGATATTACTGAAGAAAAATTAAATGTTTAATTACTTTAAAATGTAGATCACAACTACAAGATGTGATTGTTTCAATGGCCGTATTTCTGTAAAGCAATTAATTATTTAATTATTACATAGCAGTGAAACAGTTGTTTCAATGGCCGTTCAATCAAATAAGTGTACATTTTTAACTATTTCTGTGGTCACTGTAATGTGATAAATATTTAGATGAAAAATCGAATGAAAGTTATTTGATAACACGCGTTATCAACTATATATCGAATAGATTTAACATTTACATCATGCACATATCAACATACCTATATGAAAATTATTTTTAAAAAACGGCCTAAAGTTATCTATTCTAACATATATGTCTCGCATATATGTTCATATATATATTTTAACATACAGGGTGACATTTTGAAAACTTGCCACCCTAATATCTCAGAAAGTTACAAATATTTTCTAAAAAAAATATGGTTTCGGCAGTGGAGAGGGGGAACCAAAATGACATAATCGGAGACGCACCTCCTCCAACCCCCTTAAGGGTAGCTCCCCAACTTTGTAATCTTAAATAGCAATCCCCCATGTATGATACAGAGTTGGAAAGCTCTTTAAAAATGCTTTACAACACCAAATTTTGGTATCTTTCGATGAGTAGTTTTTGCGCAAATCGAGAAAGAAACTGCTAGAAGTAAGTAGTCAATTTATTTATTAAAAGTCAATTACGTTACAATAAATTTTCGAAACGATTTCCATTGATTTTTCGAACTTTTTCCAATGTTGTTCTTGAAATTTTGCGATATTCTTGCGTAATTCTGTTTCAGTTGGTTAATGCTTGCTAGTTGAGTTTGAAAAACAACAGATTTCAGATGTTCCCATAAGAAGAAGTCGCAGGGAGTAAGATCAGGTGATGGAAATCACTTCGAAAATTTATTGTAACATAATTAACCTTTATTAAATAAATTGACAAAACTTACTTGTAGCAGTTTCTTTCTCGATTTGCGCGAAAACTACTCATCGAAAGGTACCAAAATTTGGTGTTGTTATAAAGCATTTTTATAGAGTTTTCCAACACTGTATCATACATGGGGGGTTGCTATTTAAGATTACAAAGTTGGGGGGGGGGCTACCCCTAAGGGGGTTGGAGTGGGTGCGTCTGCGATTATGTCATTTTGATTCCCTCTCTCCACTGCCGAAACCGTATTTTTTTTTAGAAAATCTCTGTAACTTTCTGAAATATTGGGGTGGCAAGTTTTCAAAATGTCACCCAGTATATATATTTCCGTGCAGGTATAAAGTTACAGGAATTGTTGATTAACTTACTTCAACTAAATGATTTTTTATTTCGAGTGAACAGGGTAGAATCAGAATGTCGATTTAATTCCTTCTATTGAATTTTCAATGTTTGCAATCACATGTTGCATTGATTTGCAGTACAAAATGATTTTCTAGATGGCGCAAGGTCTCTTGAAATTTTCTCTTAAGTTGTCGAAGAACCCTTCAGTTTCTATATACGAGTATAAGATTGAGTGAGAATTTCTCCTCCAAGTTAAGCTATTCTCTCTCTCTCTCTCTCTATCTGTTACAAGGTATTGACGCGAATAATATAATAATTTAATTGTGGTAATGGAATAATGAATTGTCTATATCACACATATGTCTAAATACAACGATATGTTAATTACATTTATGAAGTAAAAATTTGATTCAGTTAATAATTGCATTGAATGGAACAAATAAAACTGCAATGCAACTACGTACTTCAATAAGACCACTGATAGGGTGTGTAATGGGATTAAATGTTCAATTTTAAAACAAACTAATATTATATTATATTCAAGCATGGTTGTACTTATTTTATTTTATCAATCACCATAACAGACAAGGAAGTGAATTTTTTTACCAAATAAAATTTGATACATTCACAAGCAAATATTTATTTCCTTTAACAATCCATGTAATTGCAACCAATAATCTCTCTATGCGAATAATAGTTGGTGCAGTTAATTCAAAAAACCATTTTCTTATTTCAAAAATCTTGTAATAAGTTCAATGTTAATTTTTAATCGTTTAATGGAAACAATCACTCCATTTTATTGATGTGAATAAACAATTACTTGCGACCCCGCAAGTAATATACGTGGTGAACTCAATTAAATATTCATTGCTTCAAATACATTTTTTTCTCAGTGTATAAAGTGCTCAAAGCTCTCAAAGTACAGCTAAATAAATCTATTTTAATGCGCTCACACACACAAGACGAAACAAAAAACAAATACCTACTTCGACGAACTAATAGCATAACAATACTGATACAGCGTGAGATATTTACTTGTCAGAGCGCGATATGGATTTTCTCCATTTTTATAATATTTAATGATCGTTACGCTCAGCCAGCGATATAGCAGTATGTATGTGAACTATAATATTATACATGGTGTTCAAAAAGTCCCGGTATGGCTGATTATCGGCGGGAAATCATTTTAGAGAAAAATGTTCAATACAAAACTATTAGGATTTTTCCCTGGCTACTCAATGGTCATATTGGATTTGACCTTGACCATGACCTTCAAGGTCATATCAATGTCAATTTAATTTTTTTAAATGCGAACCCTTATTTTTGATACCGGAAATGAAAATAGCGGGAAATTTCACATTCAAATATGTCCTTGACCATTTTTTTCATGTGACCTTATGGTCAGCGGAGCACAGTGGGAAATTTCCTTGAATTAGGAGAACAAAATTCTTAATGGCTTATTCAACTTAAATCAAATTTGGTGTACGGAAGTTTTTGGGTCGTTGATCACGACTCTGGTCAGATTTCAAAAATTCAAGATAGCGGATCCAATGTGGCGGACGAGATTTTCGAAAATTTTGAATTTTTGCAAATATAACTTCATATTCGTAATCAAGGTCCCAAAAAAACCCCTTATATCAAATTTGGCATGAATCCGTCGATTTTCGAAAATCTCGTCCGCCACTTTAGATCTGCCATCTTGAATTTTTGAAATTCGACTTCAGATTCATGATCAGCGATCCAAAAAACCCCCCATACCGAATTTGGTTTAAGTCCATTAACTTTTTGAAAATCATGACTTCTGGTTGGTTTTTTGAGATTAAAAAAAATGTGACGTGATGAACAAATTTTGACACCGGTTCGTGATCAGGAGGCAAAATTACGATAACATATCTCACATCAAAAGTATACCCCACTTTTCTTTGTGTGACTGTGTTATCGGGGACGCCTGATTGCCGAATATTTTGCGCTCGTGTATATTAGAAATGTACAATGCATACACACACGCGCGCGCTGGCGCGTTATTTACAAATAAAAATATAAATATGTAATAAGACCGGGTATACGTATTAAATATATCTGTGATTACATATTACATATATTCAATATGTAAGATGAATATATGTATTACCATATAGGTACCTACATCAATTTATATGTGAAAATATATCTAAGATGTATTGAGATTATATTCACTATATATATACTAAATTTCACATATATTCGAATTATATCCAATATACATATGTGCGTGAATATTTATAAATTTCTTCCGTGTGGGATACCCGCTCCAGAAATATGCCTCATTGTCAGCTACTTACACTGGGACCCGACTTTGTTGAAATTATGGATTACAAATGGGTGACGGTCGGAGGAAATCTGTCCGTAATAATTGACAATGAGAACGTGCAAGAGGGAAAGGGAAAAGAAGGAGCAAAAGGTCCGAAACTGTGTCGCGGGGATGTATAATTTACATATACTTCTGTAGCTCGTCCAAAGAAATAACGCCCATTCGTTTTGCGATAAATAATGTCCTATGAGGAGCAGTCGCGAATTCGTCGAGAGGCGAGATCCGCGATAAGAGTTTGAAAAATTTCGTCGACGCGGCAGAGCGGCGATGACAACGACGAAGCGACAAAAGGAAAGTAACCGCTAATTCGGTGGGAGCCTTGAATCGTGTCTTGGCGGCTCTTGGGAGAGAAGAGGATTCAGTATGATTTGCAACGTCTCGCGCACGCGATGACAGCGACGGCGACGTCGCCTGCAGATGGAGTCTTTTCGAATTGCGCCAAAGCAACGGTAAAGTTGGGCTACTCCCGCTTCCTCGTCGGAAAGCCCCTCAAGAAATTCTCTCTCCATCTCCCGCATACTCGTAGGGGAGAACAGAAATTAGGTTTGCAAAGAAGTAAACATCAACGCGGGCTGTAAGGTATGTTTGCATAAACGGAAGGCGTTGCTCGTGCAGGGGGGAGGGGGGGGGGAGGGGGGTGACAAATGCCGCTTCGTTCGTCGTCTTCGCCGGCGGTGTAACTTTCGCGAAAGTCTTCCGGCGTCGGAGTTTGTTTTTGCGCCATTAGGATCACTTTGTTCGACGCTCACCCGATCCCATACTACGGTAAATACCAATGAGAGGGACGCTCGAAGCGTTGCACCCCTTCGCATTAGAGGTCAACGAAAGCCGAGTCACCGTCTTTCTCTCACGACTGTCCCTCTTTCCGTTTTCTTCTTCATCTTTTTGCAATAAAGAACGGGTACTTTCTCGAGACCTTTTTGTTCTTCGTCAGCTAACTCGCGGCCTGTCACTTCTTATCTCCGTAATAATACCGTCGCGAAACAAGCAACTCGTAAACAAGGAGAGGGAACAAGTGGGAGAGCGATAAGTTTCTCAGTGTCATTCGTCGTCGACGAAATAAGAAATTACTTGAGCAGACGCATCTCAAAATTTTATTTCTAATGTTTCTTTATGACCAGGAGTGTGTTAATTAAATCATGATATTTTCCTAGTTCCTTAGGTGTCCTTCTTCTTTTTCACAAGTTACATTTTGTCACTTCAGTATGAATCTTCCGTGAAAATATTGCTTTGTAAATTGGAAAAAAAATGTTCTGCTACCGCGAGACCTGAGTCAAAATTCAGAATCTACTTTGAATCTTTTTGATTTCAAATATAACCTTTTTAGGTCCCCTTCGTCCCTGTTACTCTACTGGATAACCTGAATAAGTCGATTCTAATAAGTAGGTAATCGATAAACGTTGATCTTATTCAATCCTCGACCTCTGATTTTCCTATGCTAATCCCTGTTTTAAATTTTTTAAATTTCATCAATTTATTTATTTTCACTTCCATAAAACAACACAACCATAAAAGAAAGCCTGCTGAAGTCCAAAAGCTTACTGGAGGATTGACGAAAACGACGAAAATCAACTGTTACCAATTACTATTAAAATCTACTTATATTATTTTCGGACGCCAGTAGGTATACTGGCCAATTATGGAGAAAGGCAGTAACTGTTACCCGACAAATTTGTGGAAAATCAACTTCAACTTCGATGCCTTTAGCAGAAGGGTTTCCAAGACAGATTACTAATAAAACCTAGCTTTAACACTACAAAAGGGTACGAAATTTGGGTACAAAATAATTCAAAATATTCAATGGTACCAAAAAACGCACTTCGATTTGTTTTGCTAGTTACTGCCTTTCTCAATAGTTGGGCAGTATACTGTTCTTACCTTAGGTAAGATACAACGAAACGGAGAAAATGTTCGCTCTTTAGGAGAGAAAGAAGTTCTACTTTTAGCAATGACGATATTACCAAAAAGAGCGGAACGATATTTTGTTTAAATAATAAACTTATGCTTACATCTTGAAAACGGTGAGAGATACGGCGAAACAGAAAATTTTGGGGGCCTCGTCTAGGGGTTCAACATTTAACCGTGACAGTATTACCACACATAGCGAATCGATAAATTGTTTAGACAATAAACTTTTGTAAATATCTCGAAAACAGTGAGAAATGCGGTGAAACGAAAAATATTTCGGAAACTGCGGGAAATGCGACGAAATGGAGAAAACTTGAAGACTATGTATAGGTTTAAAATGTCGAATGTTCAACCATAATGGTATTATTGAAGAATGCGAGTTAATCATTTCTTTAAACAACTGTTCAAATAGGTGAAATTATGACAATGCAAAAATATAGATATTGAATTGTCAGAAGATATGAAAATGGAAAAGGAGATCAATAGGTTATACCTAAATGATTTTTTTAAACTAGTGATATCCCCCAAATTACATCAAAAATATAAAAAAAAAGCCAAGAACTACGCAGAGCCACTTAAAAAATAACCCACTAGTAATCGTGCCGACAAAAGCTCAGCAACAACTCCACTCCGTGTTCCCCTCATATCACCTCCCCTCCTTAAAGTTCACATAAAAAGGTTTAATATCCGAATAGAGTGCCAAGGGCCTATACCAAGTATATTTTTCTGGGTAGGCGATAAAAGAGGCGCATAAGTGCGAGTGGAAACTTCGATTAATCCTTCACACATCTCCTGTAGCCCAAAGTGCAAATCACTAAGTCTAAACAAGCCCAACATACACCAAAGCAGGCTACCGATGTTCAAAATACTACTTGGCGAGTCCGTGCCTGAAGAAATTGGTGAATATTTTTATTGAATTGATTGTAATAATTAAAAAATACAGAAGTCAACAAACACAATGTAAGAAATGGCAAGTGTATTAAAATCCTTCAATTACAGTATATAAAAGCGGATATTTTAATTTATTTACCGTATAACTTATGTTTTCCACTTAGTGGTGTATAAGTTCTGGCACTTATATTCCCTATGCAACTCATAACAGTTATACACGGTGTTCCCCACTGAAGAGGTTCGTACAAAATATTATATATTAGGTGCACAAATAAGTTTTAGGACACTTCCATTCCGTGTCATAAAAGTAATTCAAAGTTACCGCTCACATACAATATGGTGGCACTTGTTATGTAGTATCGAAACATAAGGGAGTCATAGATATAACCTTTAAATTCTGTGAATAAAACATGCCAACCGATAAGCACTTTATTAGACACTGCATTCGCTATGAATTCCATAAAGGAAAAAGTATTAGCGGAGCATGTAAATCGATCTGTTCTGTTCTTGGGGACGACATTGTATCTAAAAGTACATGGTAGTATTGGTAAGTATATGAGATTTAAATACGGTGATTTCGATGTTAGCGACCGTGAACGTACCGGGGCCCATGTAAAGGTGGACGACGAGGAACTGCAAGCGTTGCTGGATGAAAACTCTTGCCAGACGGAAAAACAACTTTCAGAACAGCTAGGAGTAACTCAGCAAATTATTTCCTGTCGCTTTGAAGCAATGGGAAAGATTCGAAAAGGAACAAAGGGGCGCCAAACTCTTTGACTCAAGTAAATAAAATAGCCCTCTTTTTTGACATAGGTATGTTTGAATCTTTACAACAATCAACAAAGGAAGTCTTTTTTGTAAAAAATTGTGACCGGTGATGAAAAGCGCATTTGTTTTAATAATCCGAAATGCTGATATTATTGGGTAAACTCTGATGAGCCGATGACATCGACGCCAAATCGCAATATTCACTGTAACAAAGTCATGCTGTGTAGGTATATCGTGGGATATGAAAGACATACTCCATTTTGAACTTTTCAAACCTGGCCAGATAGTTACTGCCGATCGCTATCGTCAACAATTAATACGATTGAATCAAGAAATTAACCAAAAGCGTCCATTTACTGGCAAAGGGAAACGTCCAGTAAAACTGCTCCATAATAACGCCAGGCCTCATGTGGGTTAACCGGCCAAGGATACGTTAATGGCTCTTGGATGGGAAGTTGTACCACACCCGGCGTATTTACCAGACTTACAATTAGTTCCAACTAATTTTCACTCGTTTCGGAAAATGCAAAACGAATTGTCTGATGTGCGATTCAAAATATTTGACCAAGTCCAAAAATGGGTCGATAACTTCCTCATCTCGCAAGATGAAACTTTCTTTACGGAAGACATCCGTGAATTGCCTGAAATATGGCTGAAGGTCATCGAAAGTAAGGGGGATTATTTTGATGAATAAATGTATTTTATTTTTTTCTTTAATAAATTTTGAATTTTTGTAAAAGTGTCCTAAAACTTATTTGTAAACCTAATATTTTAATAATAAGAATTTTCCAATATTGATCTTGTTATCTTGTCAACAAGTTAAAAACTTCACTAAATTACGAATTAAGTAGTGGTTAACTGGTCCTGAAACTAGCCAATAATTTATTCCAACGACCATTGCAATCTTGTTATTCGTCGACGAGATAAATATCGTTAAAATGAAAGTTACCTCATATGAATTTACTGAGCGAATTACCTCGTGCATTTCTAATTTTAAATAATTCCATAATGCTTTTTAAAAAGTTAGCATAGATCGGTAACTGCATTAGACTTATAAATATTGCTTATTTAACAAGACAGCATTGGTTGCATTCAAAATGTACGGTAACTGATCTAAATATAATATGTGCGTATTTAAGAATAACCATTTCTTCTGGCACGAGCACGCTAAGTAGCATTTTGAGCATTGGTAGGCTGCTTTGATACAGTCATTTGTCATTTCGATCTCGGTTAGTTTTGCTACGATTAATTACACCGAGTAATTTGCAAAACGGATAACATAGGAGATGTATAAAAGATCATTCGAATTTTTTGCTCGTATCTCCTATCTCATCTGTCCTGAAAAACACTTGGTAGGTACTTTAATATTCTGCAATTCTTTTACTACTTAATTATGTTTCCTAATGCATGATCTCTCATACTATTCTCTTTCTTTTTCACTAAAATGCCATTAGAACTCTTAAAAAATGACGTCGCAACTTCCTTAACCTATAAAGAGATAAATAAAGAGATTTCATATTTTTATCATATAATTTAATATGAATATAGCGTTGGCGCCATCTAGTAGCGTCGTGAGGAAAAGGAACTTCTAAAATCAGCGTGGAGAGTCCTCTCGTGTGCCGAAGTGAAAGTAAAGAGAGTGAAAACATTTACATTTGAAGATATCTCTCGAACCTATTAGTCGATTGATTGACTATAGACTCGATTGAAAACGCAAATTGCAAATAACACGTGGGCGTACTTTTATAACTCGAAACACACTTCTTAATTACTGTTAAATAAGGACCTCATTATAGGTACAAACTATGGGCGGAGTAAAGATAGCCTCTTTGTGAGCCTCGTGCCGGGCGCTACGCTTTTAATCCTTGGTGCGAATATCTATCTATGCTCATGATAATGAGCGTCAATGATTTTGATCAACCCGCTTTTAGTGATGGTACTTCAATTGAATCAACCGTAGTTGAACGGTACGAGCGGATCTTCTTGTTTTACTACGAAGCACCAATTACATTTAGCCTTGATGGCAAAACATTAAGATTCACCCGAATCTTTTAGCTACGATCGACTCTATAAAAGTACCGTCACCCAAAGCGGGTCGATCAGAATTATTATCGACGCTAGGTGCACAACCTTCTTGCGGTTATCCGCGTTCTCTGTAACTATATTTTACGGATTTCTCCTTTGCAGCTAATGCGGAAGAATATTAAGAGGGGGGGGAAGATGAATGAAGTCAGATCGGCGCGATGCTCAGTTGTTCGAGAGTTGTTTCCACGAACGTATGTATACGCTCCGATAACCAAGATGAACCGTAGGTATAGTAAATGCGCGCGGTGTAAGCTGTCATTAAAATGTGCCGCAAGATCGACTACGCCCGAAGTCTGTGGGCGATGGTAATGCCCCGTTCTAGTTGTGAATACACCGGTCGTTGAGAATTGATGGACGTTTCATTGTACTTGTATAACGATGTATTCTACTCTTGTAGTTCGTATGTATCGCGACGTCGTTATTACATATATTACTGTAAGTGCATTAAAAAAAATTATTCGATTTTTTTCTGTAACATAAACTAACGGCGTCGTTTTACTTGTAGACAAAATTTCGATGAGGATCCTTCAAACGAATCTTTTCTTCGAGGAAAGAGGCACCTTCCTAAATTGATACCCCTGGACGAGTCTTTTCAAATACAGATACCTAATTATTGTTTTCGTATGATTTTCTGAAATTTTGAAAGAAATTGCAGACGAAAAGACACTTCTCACGTTCGGTGTAAGTGTACGTAGCGGGTAAATATACGCGATGAAGTTTTTGCGATCATACAATAGTTTAGCAAATAAAAGGTTTCGAGGTTTCTTGCAGTTAAATGTGTCTGCAAGAGGTACATGAAAATTCTCTGCTCCAGATCACACTAAAGATTTAGTAGAAAAAAATGTCATTTTCTATAGTTTTCTTATTTCTTCCAGACTTTTTCAACTATAAGTTCTTAATATATGGAATAATTTTATACTAGAAAAGTATATTGTACCATTGCAGTCAGAATTCGTTTATTGTTATACGTACAAAATATCAACACTGGATACCGCTGCAAATAAATGATTTTATAGTTTCTTTTATGATTGCTGTACTGTATGGGGGAACCGTGCAGGTGTATCATCAACTTTGGCCGATTTCCTTAATTTTTTTTAGATATTAGCGAAAAATAAAAAATGTTAACGTACCTACACATTTTTTATGGGGGTGGAAAAGGGTAGTTAGGGTTTGTTTTTGTAAACCAGATGTAGATAGTATTTTTCGCGTTGTTTTTTAAAACATATGTATAGAAAATTACAAATTTGTACGTACCTATACCTACATTTTTTTACGGGGGTGGAAAAGAGTAGATGGGGTGAGTTTTTGTAAACCAAATGTGTAGACGGTATTTTCCATCTTGTTTTAAAGCATACGCGCGTTGATGGTGATATTCTGAACAAACCCCCAATACCCTTCTCTACCCCCGTAATCAAAATTTACAAGTATAACTTTTTATTTTTTTTGGAAATAGCTCAAGGAAGATGAGGAAATTGATAAAAGTGGATGATAATATTCTGAACTGAAGGAATAATAAAATGGACTGATTCCGATCGAAAAATTGAGAGCCGAGAAATTACAACTCGTTGAAAAATAAAAAAAATTTCTTTATTTAAGAATTGATCTTTTAATCATTAAACTAACTGACAAAAAAACGTTTTAAAAAATTGACCAAAACCCGGGTAACGCCGGGCAAACCCGCTAGTCTTGTATAAAGTCAAAAAGTCACTTAACTACACGGTTGCCTCACTCCGGCCAGGTCGCAGGAGAGGGGATAGTCTATGACGTAGCTCAGAATGTACGAGCGGCTCGAGCCTAAGGGCTGGTTGTACAACACCTCAAAAGCGGACTTGTCGGCAGGATAACTCTATCGGGCAGTATATCGGCATGTTGTACAACCGGCCCTTAGGCTCGAGCCGCTTGTACATTCTGAGCTACGTCATAGCCTATCCCCTCTCCTGCGACCTAGCCGGAGTGAGGCAACCGTGTAGTTAAGTGACCATGGACGACACCAACTACTTCTGTCCACTGTGCATCTGAAATTATGAAGGTCCATCGTCAGAATAATGGATACAGTATATGGAGTACCATCGATGGTGGCATGAGGAATATACCCTCCATGAAGTAGGTCCATTCATGTGCGATCTTTATAACTAAATGATAAAAAAGGGTGCGTACCCTTGTCCCCACAGACTACATACTTACCCTATATAAGGGGCGAGCGTGTGCCAAACAACTGAGTTTCATTATTTATCTATAACTCATTAAGCTATTGACAAATGTTTATTCTTCGAATTTTAATACTTATCTAAGAAGATTACTACCAATAATAAAAACAAAAATGAAGCCATACGTTCTTTTCATGTTTACATAGCCACAGTAAATACATGAAAATGCGCACACTTGCATCGAAAGACTATACGGAGGTTTTTAGAGTTATGTTGCATTTAAAACATTTTTTGTATTCGTCCACGCACTATCTTTTCTTGTCTTTATTGTTGTCTAAATTAAAACAAAAGGGGGACGGAAATAAATAGCACGTCATATTTGAATAGCTGTATTAATTCGTGGTACTGGTTGTTCCTAATTTGATGTCTTCAATTTTGAGTACGTTCGTACTGTTTACGCATGAAACAACGAATCAAGAACAAGAGCAAGTGCTAAACCGACTTAAATAGAACAAAGGCATCTGCTGCATATCACAACAGTATCTTATGTCATTAGGCGGAAATCCGAGGTTTTTTCAGACTCTGTTTAATTAGGTCGTAACACGAGGCATGGTGAGAGGACGAGACACAATCTTAAAAATCCGAGGATTTAAGCCGAATTACATATACTATTTTTTCTCACGAATTCCCATTTCTCAAAACAAAACGAACAAAAGTATACACGGCTCATTTCACGTTGCGTTTATCAGTTTGGAATAAGGACTCACTTCGGACTAAGCAATCTTTTAACAGCCTGCGGATTCCCGATCGGTGTCACGCGGGAAAAACGCCATCGTATAGTCTAAAAATAGGCTGGAAAAGGCCTCGAAATGGGCAAGAGTGAGGAAAATTAATAAAACGATCTCGAGTCAACATTCGGACCCTATTTTAAACCGCAAGGTCCTATTGCCCAGCAGAACATATAAGGATCTAAAACTTCCCCCCTCTTAACTCGTAGTGATTACACTGGGTCCAGATGACCCAAGGCCATTTTTGAGTTTATGTAGCCTTCAAGATATGGTTTAAAATGGAATCTGTGGCACTATCTATTGTTGTTTGAAGGTACTACAATAACTTCCAGTGGTTTTCGAAAGCCTGCGTGATATCAGTGCGTCGGTAGACATCAATTTGTACGGACGTGTTTTTTGCTGGGGTCAACTAGACCCAGTGTGACTATAGTGTGGCAAAATCGGAACAAAAAACGTGTGCTCAAAAAAAAATTATTTTTTTCATTAAAGTGTGATTGACAACGTAGTTATTAGTGCATGTACTGTCATTTTTTTCTTTTTTGCCAAAATCGAACGAATTTATGCGCTGATTGCCCTGGGCATGAGTAGTTTTTCAGTTCCTATAAATCTGTTTTACTTTTATTAATGTAATTATTAATAAAATATACATTTTTTCTCATAAAAACAGTTTTTCACTTTATTTTACACGTTCAAACCCGACCTATTTGATTTTACGAGTTTCATGAAAATGTATATCTTCAAACTGTAAAATAAATATACTTTTTTCAAAGCTCATTATAATACTGTTTTTTTCTTAAAAGTATACTATTTTGAGAGTAAAACGCAGGAAGTTTTTTCCTCTATCTCAAAAATTGAAATTTTGATGAATATTTTTGTGAAAAATGTCAAATTTCTCGACAAATTTTTTTCTCGCATTTTTTCAATATAAATAAATTTAAAAAAGGAGAACAGAATTATTGGATTATAAAGAGGAGAAGTCTTGAACTAAATTCCTGTTCAAGGTTTAAGTCGATACATTAAAAAGAACGCAAATGGCAACTGTTCTTCTGCGAGGGGTTCATTGGACCGAGTGTGACCACTACGTTATTTTTAGGAGGTATGACCACTATGGGTTAAAAAAAAGGTAATTGAGGCCAAATGAAGATAAGTAAAACTTTGTGTACACGATACACTTCCCAACAGAATAGGGAGAGGCTTCAGAGGTTCAATAGAGGTTGTACATACCGTGATGTTGCAGTTTTACGCTTCATCACAAACGGACTCTAACGAACGATACCGCAAATAATACCGCATGATGGTGCACTTTTCACATAGAGAACTCTCGAGAGCACCATTGTAGAATATATTTATCAGAGGACTATATCACGGAGTCCAGCGGTTAGAGAATAGGGAAATGACATGAATTTTGTGATGATGTTGTGTTGAAAGAGACAATAACATTAGAAATAAGGTGGTCTTTGAAAACATAAAATTAAGCGTAAAATAAGCTCAAAAATTGTTTTCGAAATATCGACTTAGCTCCGCCCACAAGAAACGGCGCGTGAATGCAAATATATGCAGCTATATAGCAGCTGTGACGTCACGAATCGTCCGCTAGTTACCGGCTGGCTACAAGTTTACCGCTTGCAGTTGGCGCTGTGCATATTCTTCGTTCAGATTTTCCCAGTTTGGTCAATTGCGATCTGTGGAATTTGTGCGACGTAGCTACTTTAACCCTTAGTATACCGATGGTACCTATAAGTACATTGTCGTATTCTTTAAGCGTGACTTGAAAGGATCGTTGGTATTCCAAGTCACTCACTAGTATTCGTTCAATAAATTATCTAAAGGTTTATAAACTCCGGTACTTTTACGTACCCGTGGGACAATGTAACCGTTTAAAAAAATTGTGGCTGGTAGACGAAGGGTTAATATGACCGATAGTGTCGCAAAAAAACCGTCTCGAAGATATTATTATTGTGTCGTACCAAAGTGCAGAAATACTTCCGTAACTGCAATTGATAAGTTGTACTTCACAATGCCACGAAATAAAGACATTAGAGAAAGATGGTGTAAGACGATGAAGAGGGACAAGCAGAAAAATAAACCCCTATCAGATATTTCTACTATTTACTGCTGCGAGGATCACTTCAACGTAACTTTTTCATTTGTTTACTGCATATATATGACATACAGAGTGGAACGAAATAATGGAATAAATTGAGCATAAATTTAACGGCAAATATTCGATGGAAATCCAAGAACACATCGAGTTTTATTTTAAATTCAGCAATTTCCGATGTATTTTTCATTGAATTTGTCTTTGAATTTATACTGAATTTATTTTATTAGAAAGTTCTACCCTGTATGTATCTACGTAAACGTAAAAGCGTATAATACTCAATACAAATATATTTTCAGTTTGAAGATGACGTAGGAAATTATTTTCAATACAAAATTATGGGCAATATTCGACCAAGATTGAAAAAAGGCGTTGTCCCACACATATTGAAATGCCAGTTGCCTTCTAGTACATCTTCCAGTAAAGTAGAAAGAAAATATGCTGCCAAAAAAAGAAGGATGGAGTTAGTAAAAGAAGCTACGCAGGAACTCGAAGAGAATCAAATCTACGCAATAGACACTACGGCTGCCGCGGACGATCCGTGACGTCACCCAGCCGACTAACCACTCACGAAGCGTTTTCGATCACGTGACAAAGTAGGCGTTCCGCTGCGAAACAAACTTGCAAATATTTTGCTTGTTGCCCGTTTTTTTGGGAAAAAATTATCTCATGTCATCTTAAGAAGGCTACTACATCGCCTTAAGCAGAAATTCCAAATGATTTAAAATTCATGTCATTTCTCCATTCTGGAAATCCTGGAATTGTTAGTGAATTATGTAGGTCAGGAAAAAGTCAAGGAAAATAAAGAATTTTCTGAAATTTTTGAAAATACTTAAACCTAATAAATAGCTTGACTTCCAGTCTTTTAAAATTTTTAATAATTTATATAGAAATTCAAAAAAAGTGTTACATATATTTACATATGTATACGTATGTATATTCTTTCTTGTCCTAAAAAAATGAAATAATAATATGATTTGAGAGAATTAAATTATTTTAATGTATATTTCTCAGTTACCATAATCCGTTCTATAAATATTAGTTAGTTTGTTCATTCTACGACAAATGATTGATATGTAATACTTTGTACTAGATCTATTCGCTCCGTGCAAGTGGGCAAAATGTGGAGGGGAAAGGTAGCCAGCGCATGCGGTGGCTAATTTATAAGTTTTGAACATCGTGTATACCCATGTGTACCATAATATTCCATGGTAAAACACGTGTCAAATTGCTTCCTCCAATGTTTATTTAACATAAAAGACAAATAAATAATTGTATTGAAATGATTTTTCACTTGCCACCAATGTACATACTGTACAATGTTGATGTTCATAACTTAGAGAATTGTCACCGGTGGCGCCACACGTTCAGATGCACATAGCGAATACCCATAGCGGTCAGGAAAATTTGCTGTTTCAGATTGGAAAACCTGCACAAACTGGGAAATTTCTTTTTCACATTTTGCTATATACCATGCTAATACATTGTGTCATATTTTACTGACTATCGACGAGAGTATCTACAGAGAACAACGAGGGATAATGCGGAGAGAAGGAACAAATCAAAACTATCCCATATTATTCTGCACCGCCTACCGATTATCGCACCTAACTAATGAATCACCGATGCAGAATCATCTCAACGAGTGCAGGATGCCCTGAATATTTTAAAAAATCCGTAAGATCTTTCTGGCCTGGAGCAGGACTTCACACACTGAGGAAGTTTCACTTTAGGGGGGGGGGGGGGTCTAAAAATCAATTTTTTATTGCCTTTTCTTATAGTAAAACATTTCAAGAATGTTGTGTCAAAGTTTCAAGTCAATTGGAGCAAACCTCTCAGTCATAGACCTTTAAGTCTCCGCTCCTCTAATACAGCGGAGCGGCAAGAACTCGGCGCTTTAAGGGGTTACACCACCTTGACATTTTCAAGAAATCAAAACATTTTTTTTGACTGAAAATACTTTCTGTGGTATACAAAATGATATGCCGTTAGTTACAAATTGATATCTAAAGCGAAAGAGCAATTTTTGAAGTGTAAAAACAGAGACGTGCATAAGCGCGCTAATGTTCTCGCGAAACTTTAAACGCGTTTTTCTCAAAACTAAATTTTAAAAACCGTGGGCACTCTAGTTCCGTCAATTTTCAATCAATCGTCTTGATTCTTTTTTTATTTTATTCGTTATATGTTTATCTAGCGAAATATACGTACGGTTTTTTCAAAGTATTGATTGTTGCATTTTTTATGCCACATTAATTAATGAAATTTAGGGCAAAATATGTATCTTTTTCGTTTCAAATCGATGCCATTTTGTGAAAAATGCATATTTTTAAAAAGGGCTACCTATGTATTTCGCCAGCTTTTGAGCTACAGAAACTAATTCTTTTCCGTTCATTGTTCTAACTTAAACCTGGACTGAGTTATCGTGCCCACCGCACGATCATCGATTTTCGCGCGCAGTAAATCGCCTTTAAAGCCGCCATTTTTATAAATGAAAAAAATACAAACACAATTTTTTGTAGTCTAATAGTAGTATAATACCTTACTGTACTTTAATTTGGATAAAAACGTTTCAATTCTTCAGAAAAAATTCTTGAAGAACCGTAATTTTGGTGTGGGTCAAGGTGGTGTAGTCCCTTAAATGCTCGTTTCTCGAAACCAAGTTTTAAAAGTCCGTGGACGTCGTCATTTAAAAACTACTGCACCGATTCTTTTCAAATTTTGTACACACTTTCTACATATAAAATACCAGACCCCTACGTTTTTCTTTTTTTTTTGTTACATTAAGGGGGTTTTACAGCAACAAAATGACGGATTTTTTCATGAAAAATCGCAATTTTTACTTCAACAACCACCAAAAATTTAAAAATGGAAACAAAATTAAAGAAAAACGTAGGGGTCTAGAAAAACACCTGTTTTAACTAAATTGCTTTGATTTTTTGATTTGAGATAATTCTACGCTGAAATATAGTGTGTGACCACCATAAATTATCTTTTCTAAAAGGCGTTCTCGAAAATGCTTCGTCACCGGCTTATTTCTCTATATTTTTCTATAAAAAAATTACAAAATGTTCGAATGATGCTTTATAACATGCGAAACATTAAAATATATCTACTTCAACAATAGTTAGCTCTAAAATAAATTCGTAAAAATAGAGGTTTTTTCCACCCGTTAGACCCCTCCCCCCAAAAGGTTTAAAGTACAGTCTGTCTAACAAGAGCGTGACCGGTAGAACTTTTGTCTGGAAACCGGTAAATGGAAAATTTTGAAGCATTTAGATAGAGGAACTCTTCCCCTACTACGCATTATAGAGAATTAATCATTTTTCGTCCAACCGTTGCTAGAGGACAACGTAATGAACCATGAGTGCCGCGTACGCAAAACGATTTGAAGCCGTGTTTCTCTGCATACACCCAAGAGGACCAAAAATGACGCGACAAGCAGCTGCTCAATAGATAAGACGATCGAAGGCATTTGTAAATAAATGAGTGAAGTAATTTGAAGAGACAAAAAACATCGATGACCTACCGGAACATGGTTCACCGCGAAAAATGACAGCCAAGCAGGACAAACAAGAGCGTGGAGACGTTTTCGGCGAATTCTCGACTATCGCTGCGTGGTGGACAAGCGAAATTAAAGAAAAAGGGTACAAACATATCCTGTAAGATTAATCGGAACCGTCTACGTGCTCATAAATTAAAATAACACAACACAGTGACAAAATCTCTATTGTCAGAAAAACACATGGAAAAAGAGAAAGTCGTCGGTGCATGAAAATCTCGATCGCGATTGGGAAAACGTAATATATCCGACGAAGCTTCCTTTTGGGCTCGAAGTACTATCGATCGAACTTGGTCTACTCCCAGCAACAGACTTCTCCAGCGGACCATAAAGGTTGATTCTCACTATACGTTCCGTTTCCATTCCATAACCGTTCCATATACGTTCAGTAAAATTCTAGTCTGTTCACATTTTTCCGTCAGTGTTCAGTTTCCTTTCCATCAAAATAGTGGGTGTTGTATGCAATAGTGTTAAAATATGGTCCGATGAAAACCTAATCATAGCTGCTATTACATTAGATGAAAAAGCTTGCTTAAAAAGAAAAAAAAACGAAGATTTTGGGTGCATGAAATGTTAAAAAAAAGAAATATTGATGGAGAATATGTTACATTATATGGACGAATAGAAGTCGAGGGAGATCTAGAACGCGCGAGATCATTGTGACCTCTCGCTCCCCTATAATGACGAAGAAACGGTAGCTGTTGAGGAAAGTCGATCCTGCGAGTAATATATCGTTAGCACTCCTTCAGAGAGGGATAGGATTTTGCCTCACTAGTTCAATCAGTTTCTCGTCATTCATATTTCAAAACTAAAAGCAAACGCACTGTCCGCCAAACAATATGTAACTGACCCGCAAAGACTCTGTTCCCACTATCCTTACCGCTTCCGACACGTTTCAGTCTGTCCGTCAAAAATACGTTTGCGTTTAAACTGAACGGACGTGTTCGGAAACGGTATCTAAACGGAACGGAAAGTGTGTATACTTACACTTATTTTTATGTTATAATATTTTATGTAAACGGAACGGAACCGATATGGAACGGAAACCGTTTCCGAACACTTCCGTTCAGTTTAAACGCAAACGTATTTTTGACGGACAGACTGAAACGTGTCGGAAGCGGTAAGGATAGTGGGAACAGTCTTTGCGGGTCAGTTACATATTGTTTGGCGGACAGCGCGTTTGCTTTTAGTTTTGAAATATGAATGACGAGAGACTGATTGAACTGGTGAGGCAAAATCCTATCCCTCTGAAGGAGTGCTAACGATACATTACTCGCAGGATCGACTTTCCTCAACAGCTACCGTTTCTTTATCAATATAGGGGAGCGAGAGGTCACAATGATCTCGCGCGTTCTAGATCTCCCTCGACTTCTATTCGTCCATATAATGTAACATATTCTCCATCAATATTTCTTTTTTTTTAATATTTCATGCACCCAAAATCTTCGTTTCTTTCTTTTTAAGCAAGCTTTTTTATCTAATGTAATAGCAGCTATGATTAGGTTTTCATCGGACCATATTTTAACACTATTGCATACAACACCCACTATTTTGATGGAAAGGAAACTGAACATTGACGGAAAAATGTGAACAGACTAGAATTTTACTGAACGTATATGGAACGGTTATGAAACGGAAACGGAACGTATAGTGAGAATCAACCTTTAAACACCCGGTAAAGTTGCACGTTTGGGGCTGCCTTTCACAGCAAGGATTTGGCACTTTATCCCTCTTTACAAATAATTTGGACGCCAACAGAATGGTTCAAATTTACAGAAAGGCTTTATTACTATCTGCCAAAAAGTGGTTTGGAAGGACAAATCAAGATTGGCTTCTTCAAGAGGATAATGACCCGAAACATCGAAGCCGTCTATGTATACAGTGGAAACTGGAAAATCACATCGATGAGTTGGACTGGCTGTCAATCACCAGATTAGAATCGGATAAAAAGCGTTTAGGCATATATGCAATTTAAGATTCGTGGAAAAAAGTATGGAATTTGAAACAATTAGTTCGCAGATTCATCTGATTTGGAGATCGTAACCTGAAGAACACGCTGTCAACTTATTGTTAGTGCAAAGTATGCCTCGGAGATGCCATGCAATTATCGAAAACCATGGCCACTGGACGACTTACTAATTTAAAGGCGCAGTAGTACTCATCCAGTAAAGCACGTGTATGCTTTCCGACTTTATTATAATAAATAGTTTCTAAATTCTGCCGGTCACGTTCTTGTTAGACAGACTATAGTTTTCGAATGTTGACTTGGAATTATTCTTCACTCGTTCAAGTAAGCGAGGTTCTACCTTGACAATTTCAGTTAGGAGTTCATCTCTTTCTTTCTTGGAATTCCTTATATTCTGAGTGTCTATACACAAGATATCTTGCTCGAAAGTTTTGTATGTTGAAAATTTCGCCAGTGCTTATTCGCCGTTAAATAGCAAGACTATATTAATCGGTTGAATAAATATTAACCAATTGCTCAGGTTGATCAATATTTATCTCTCCGACGACTGCAGTCTTTGTATTTGTTTACTTATTATTTTGCAATTCAAGTTTCGGAATTTATTCCAGTCTATCTTCTTACTGTTTACCTTGCCTACTTCACTCTTGTTTCCATTTACATAATTCCTGCAGCTGTATGCATAATGGTCACGAGACATCATATTTCTCATAAAATTTGTGTCGATGTGTTCGCAAACATTGTGGTCTCGTTCTCCTTGTCCCTATTCTTCGCCACGCGCTAGACTTTATTCCGTTGATTATTGCTTTGTGCTTGATGCTCACTCAACACTGCTCGTGTTATACCGAGAAATAAATTTTCTCTCCCTCTTTCTCTTTACTTTACCCCCTCCTTTCACGTTGGATCTCAAAGAAGTGAGCCTCAGTCGAGAACGCTCGTTTCTCATAACGCCGGGGTTTAGATTTTCTTGAGCGCGTGTGATTTTAACATGCGAGCGTCGACACTCGTAGGTGAAAGAAGAGAACGGAAAGCGGGCGTCGGCGGACGTAAATCGCGTTTACCAGAATGCCCGAGGGGCTGGCGTAGGGTGGCAAGTGGAGTGGGTGGCGGTTGAGGGGGGTTGAAAGTCGGAGCAAACCGTCAGATGGGTGGAAGAAAAGGGAAGTGATAGAGGTAAAAGCAGGCGAGGTCGTCAAGTGGTCTCACCGCCGTCGGCGTAACAGACGTCCATTTTATTAAAGCATCTTTCAGCGAGGAATCTTATATCGTTTGTCCACCGACTGCGCTATACAACGTTAGCCTACCTACTCCCTATCCCTTTCTCCTCTGGTTTCCTTACAATACCTTGAAAACCTGTCCATCCTCACTGCAATGTTTGAAAAGTCGACGAAGAATTTTCGCCTTATACATTCCTCCACGCGTTTCCATGTAGTTACGTCTTGAAAAGATTAAACTGGGTGAAAGGGCCATGGGTAAAAGGGCCATGGGTGAAAGGGCTAACATCCTCAGAAAGGTAATGCATTGGACTTATTGAATCTAAGTAAGTAAATACGTAGTGATTCTCGCCATTCGAATCAATACTCGAACGATCTACACTACAGGGCTAAGGGACAACAATTGATTAATAACTAGATATGAAGGGAGACTACTTATATTGAATTATAAGTTTAGGAATAGTTAACCGCCTCACTGATCTGAATCAACAAAACTACTACAGCAATCATTAATCATGCCGTAAGGGTCAATCCTTCATTGGTTTATATCGATGATTTTGCCAATAAGCGTCGAATGCATTGTAAGCGATCAATGATCACTGCCATTTTTTTTAAAAAGAGTTCATTGGCAGGCAATAGAGTATTAGCTGTACAACTTTGCTTCCACTGTTTTTCTCGTAAGCTATCTATAGGAAAACGGCGGAAGCAAAGCGGTGCACCTAATATAAAATATCGACTAACTAGAGAAAAAGGGGAAATTTTTGTAAGATAAATTACCCCCAACTAAAACGGAAGTAAAATGATTTATTTCTGATAAGATGAATCTGAAATGTTCGCATTACTTTCTTCAGAAATGAATAGCTTCCGAGGATCGTTACATTATAATTCAGAATCTTCTGGCGCTAATGCAGTGTTAAGACGTGCATTGAATACAATTGCTTTTCTGTTTCCGTATATCCCGAGGAACAGGTTCTTACGTATTTGATTGAAAAATGTAAGTAAATTATATTCACTGAATAGTACACTTTTCGTAATTTTAATGATACGAACAAAATTGAAAATAACGAAAGTTAATTTTAAACCAAACCATCTACATTTAAACATTTGAGAATTGAAAATATGTCTAAGTTAGATCTACGCATTTTATTGTTTCAGTCTTTCACCAGAGCTTTGGCTCAAACAATACTAATACATATGAGCTGTAGAAAGCCAGCATGGTCTAAGTCACATTTCATGTAAGCTGAGTTTATTTGACTGCAGTGTTAAGTACAATTTGAAAAATCTGTCTAGTCGATACAAAACAGATATTTACGATTTAAAATGTCTGTTTGTATCATCTAAACAGATTTTTCAAATTGTACTTAACTTTGCAGTCAAATAATCTCAGCTTACATGAAATGTGACTTAGACCATGCTGGCTTTCAACGGCTCATATGTACTGCAAAATTAAAAAATGGCAGTTCAACCAAATAATATTATACCAACAAAGCGACTACCATCGAACAGTAAGAAAACTTCCTTTGAAGTATACTATAGATAGCATTATCCATTCGCAATAGAAGAATTTCTTTTGGAGGAAAATTCTCCTGGTACGGAACGTTAATCACACCATTTGTCGAGCCTTGTTTCACCATCAATTCAGCCTTAAACTTGATATTTCGTCAATACACGTGCAAATCTTTTTATAGCAAATCAAGGACTCTAACTTTGTTTCACAAGTACCTAGTTTATTTTTTTCGTTAGATCTTTTTCTTACTATCTCGAGATTTAACAATATGCACCTAGAAACAATATCTAGTTTCGTACACGTATATGTATATATGTATATGCATATGCATATGAATATGTATATGAATATATATGTGAGTATACAATTGGACTCACAATTGGGTCAACAATATACTTTCTTAACATTGATAATCAACCCAAGTAAATTTTACTGTAACTACAATGAAAGAGGTACACATGAGGGTTTTCGGGTGTTTTTACAGTGTGGTGCAGTAATTGTTCTTTTGAAAACATGAAATCATGATAGTTTCGATTACAATTTAGTGTTTTCTAAGGAAAAATGATTCTTTAGCACAGTATCTATACTCTTTTCGAAGATCATCCCTAGTCTCCTATACGAGGCCTTTATAAATAGTTCGGTTATTTATTCCACTTTTGGTTGAGCCTGCTTTTCCAATTTTCTAATTTAGTTCCGGTTTACTATATTCTACGAATCTGAGTGTAGATGAAGCGTTGTACTCACTACGAGTCAAAGGCAGTATTTGTACGATGCAAGTGCTACAATTTGGTAGCATTCTGGATTAGAACTAGAATTTTTAGACATATGTACATATTTTCGAGGTGGTGTTTTTCGATAGACGCGAAAGACTCTCTCGCGCGCGCGCGCGCGAGTTAATTATAAAGATCGGTTAAATGACGAAACAAGAGAAAAACTATTTTGGTGAAAAGCAGAATAGGAAAGATTGTCAGAAGTTTATCATCTCAACAAAGTAATGTCAGCGAAATAAGTTTAAGAGCTTAACAAATTGTTTTTAACTTGTCTCGCTGTGGTTTTGTGATGTAAATAGAACACCAAGTTCAAATAAACGAAAAGAGTAATACTACGATTTTGTTCGATGTGACCGTTTATGATACAAGTCGAAACACTTTTATTAAACTCATCAACTGATTGGCGGGCTCCAGCAGAAAGAACCAATGGTTTGGTTTCGTGTCAACTTACGTCGATTTCTGTCAGTTAAATGGAAAGCACCCATTGCAGTCGAGGTCATACCTATCGATGTTTCCTTAACGCCACGCCACTATAAGCATTGGAAATTTCTCAAACATCAACTTCTCATATTTTGTACACTCGTTCATTATCCACCGAAGCTCTTTCCGAGGGAACATCTATTACTTTTGGAGAATTCTGCAAATAGGTATACGGTTCCAGCGAACGCGACGGTCACTGTTCACTTCTCGTTTCGGGATTCGCCGCGCGTTCGGTTCGCATATCGTACCAATTTTTTCCCGCCAAATCCTAGTTTCGCTCCTTACTCCGCAGTCGGCCGGAATAATGGTGCTCGAACACGAGCGCGTGGAGAAGGAAGAGGGAGAAGGGAGATTTCTTTCTCCCCTCTCTCTCTCTCTCCCCCTCTCTTCCTCCATCCCTCCCACTTTTCCTCATTCCCCTCCTCGCTTCGCACCTCATTCCGCTAGAAAAACGGATGGCGCTACGTGAACTGTGCTTACGGAAGGGAATATAACGACTACCCCGAGAAGGCGCGAGAAAAGGAACGGAGGCGGAAACGTTTCTCGCGCAGGGAGAGAAATGGTTTCAGGGCAGGGAGAGACGTCTGAAACGGCGGATCGGGTCGAATCGCGCGAATGTCGCACAATCGGGACCAATTTGCAACGTTCGAGGCGCGGAAAGCCCTTGGAGACTTTTCGGTTGCCTCTCTTGACCGGACGAGAAAGGCCCGTACGTGTAGGTACGAACTCTCTCGACACGGTAACTGGAAACATTTATTTTCCCAGATGATTAATGTCTCCCCTCTTCCTTCCCAACCTCCAACCACACATCCGTGTAACAGAGAATAACGACCACGCTTGACGCAGTGCACTCGGAGACTGCGTTGTTTTACCATAATTAGGAGAATATTTTTCAGTTTTTTCTACAGAGAATGTGCACTGACATTACGGACGGACTGAAAAAAATCTTTAGTTTTAACAGCAATACATTTCTGGCTGAGACTTTCTAGCCATTCCCCCCTAAAAATATTTTTTATTACAGTAATTCTATTAGTTATATTTGAGATACAGCATTGCTATGTTAGCAGTCCAAGTATTGCTAACAGATATGTTTGATGCAGCAATATGGCATCTGATTACTTAATATACTAGAAAGGTTATCCTAAGCAGATGACGTATTCTTACCCCAACTGTATGATTATACGTAATATAGGTATATAGGTATAGTTAGCTGGACTATAAAACGTATGTTTACACCAACTGTAAACTTATGTGTAGTGTGACTGCCCAGGTAGCACACTGACGTTAGAATAACGTCTCAGACGTCATTTTTTGGTCAGTATAGGGTTTCAGACGTCAGTTGTCGTAATATTAACGTCGCAGGGACGTCATATTTACGACGTACCTTGGACGTCAAAATTCAACGTCTTTTTGACGGAACTTTTCCGTCATTTTTAATGACGAACAAGACTTAGAAAAATTTCCGTCTCCTGCATATATAGGGACTTTAAAATTTATTTGTGAATAAATGGACAAAAATTGTAATTTGTTCAATTATTAAATCAATAAATTATTTCATTTAGTCTTCAGAGTATGTTGAGCAAGTTATAAACTATACTGTTTATTAAAAAGCACAGATTATTAAAGTAAATGAAAGACAATTAATGTAGGATGAATAAACATTCATATAATTATTTATTTATTTATATTTATTTATTATTTATTTCTTGCATAGACGCAAATTGATATTAGTATCAATTTGCGTCTATGCAAGAATATTTATCAAAAGACAATCATAAATTAGGAAAATGTTGAGAAAAGAATAATACAATTATAAAATCTTATTTTTTCACGCTCTTTCTTATTGAAAAGTAATATACATTTATTCATCAAACTTTATATGATCACTAATACATAGTAATAATATTCTTAACCACAGGAGCGTGCAGCAGATGAGGACTCGAGGACACCGACCGATCAACGAAGTTAAGCAGCGAAAAGTGCGGACACTAGCTGGATGGGTGACCGCTCACGATGAAAAGATATACACTCGGTGTCTCGGATTCTGTCGCTGGTGACTTTTTTTAAATGTTATTTTTAAACGTACTAACCAATGGATTAATCAATTCTCATGCTTTTATTAACGAGAGTAGACACTACCGTAGCTAATGAGGGCATGAGAATTAATTGTTCATTGGTTAGTACGTTTAAAAATAACATTTAAAAAAAGTCACCAGCGACATAATCCAAGACGCCGGGTGTACGTCAGACCTAACCTTTTAGAACCGTCATTTTTTTCGTCTTCACAACGTACGGTAGAACGTCATTATTACGTGATTTGTCTGACGTCGTGTGGATGTGCAATTAAGCCGTCTTGGCAACGTTAAAATGACGTCATATTTTTCGTCATCTGACGTCAGAACTGACCTTCAAAAAACGTCATTTCGACGTTAGTGTGCTATCTGGGTGAACAGTATGGCTGGGTGGACTATACTGCCCAGGTAGCAGTGGCACGTCAAACTCACGTCAATATTTCGTCACTCGATTCGTCGAAATAACGTGATTAGTTCGGTTATAATGTCGTCATAAATGACGTGATTATGTCTCGTTAAAGAGACGTCATACTTCGACGTCAATATGTCGTCACTATAGTCACGTTTTATTTACGTTCGTTTTTATTGATTCGGGTCGTCATATTGACGTTAAAAGTTACGTGATAATGCCATCCTAAAGACGTCACACTTTAAAATCTTATTCTCAGTGAAAAGCTTTGCAATATTATTTAAACTCAAGGAAATTTTAAAGAAGAGTGTAAAAAATGTAAGTAAAGCTCTAGTCGCAATATTGTTAAACAGTGAAATATGATCATTAGAATTACAATAATAGGCATTGAAAAATATTAATACACAATTGCATATTCGAGAAATAACATCTACATATATTTGAGAATATACATATATATGTACGTAATACATATTGTATGTTAAAACTTCTAACGTACGGTATGTGTATAACTTCTAACGTACGTGTTATGTATTTCGGTACTATTGAAGGATATTATACATTAATTATTCCTAAGTATAAATCGAGTGTATTAAAGGCAACGAAACCCAACAATCTTTATCATTCTTTTGAGTAATAGGTAGAACTAGACATTTAGCAGTAATAACGTTGATAGGCCATGTTTCATAATCATTTGAAATTCCTGTGATGACATAAATATCTAATTCTTTAGAATCTATTGGATTACAATATAATGATGTATGAAATGAAAATCGTTTCCCGACTATCGTAAAAGAATTGTTGTGATCCATCAAAATATTATGAATTTGCACAACTGATCTAGATTCTTTTATAAGGCAATACGAATCAGCTTTAGAATATGCATGGACAGAAATCTGGAAATTCTGCAAGCGTAGTTGTTTAAATTGTTTACTGTTTCTGAAAATAATATTTGTAGGAAGAGGGCCACAGTTATATTCAAATTTAGGAATTATTGGTCCTTTTAATTTGATATTTTCATTAATAAATGCACTTTCAATTTCACTTATACGGCGGCAAATTTGCTGTAGTGGTCTATTAGGTGACTTCACTAAGCGTTTAATTTGTCCTAAAAAGTTTTCGAAAACAAACGCTGAGAAATTATCCAAAGGTCCATACATTTCTGCATCATCGCTGAGGTGAGATAACATATGAATATTATGAATTAAAAATTGTTTGCCATACAATTTTTCACAATGCTTAACAAATACGTTTAAAACATTGCCAGCAGTCCTGCAGCCGAATGTGGAAATGTGTTTGTATGAAATCAGAATAGTAATAGCAGAATGAAAGAGCAAGAAATGTTCATATATCGAGGGATCTACGATATTTCTTAATACAATCGGACCTAGGTATAATACAAAAGTTCTAAATTCTGTTGCTTTCCAGCGTGGCAATTCTTCCAAGCTGCGGGGTTTGCGGTTAAACTCTACAGGAATGTAAAATCGCGATGACAATAAGCGTTCTGATAATAGATGAACTGATCTACTGCCTAGGCGGACTTGTAAAGAACCAGAAATCCAAGTATTTAATAACTTTTTAGCAACACCTAAACATACATTATGCATATAATCTATGGGGAAATTTGACACTAATCCTATTGTTGGAATTTTCGATAAAGGTGAAACGCCTAAGTGGTGGTCGCTATCTATTTGTAGAGAGAATGAAGTATCAGTTCTCTTAGGCGCATGAATACCTTGCAATGTAACTCTTCCATCGACATACTCGCCAGATTCTGTACATTTTTCACAAGAAGAGTATCCGCCATGAGATTTTATACATTTTAAGTATGCCCTAGCTGGAGCATCGCAAACGAAGCTATGTAAAGTGACAATATATTTTTTGTTATCAAGTTTAATGCCATTTTCCAATAAATGACTAAGATCATTTACAAAATTTTCTAAAAACTCGGTTAGTGGCTTTGGTTTGCCGTTGCCACAAAAAATTCCAACAACAAAAGGTTGACATTTTATTTTTTTTATTAACCCCAAAATAGGCCACAACTGCGTTTTCGAACTTGCAAATAAGGGCAAACCATCAACATTGAAACTTATTTCTATTACATTACTAGAAATATCCTTCAGATATGGGGAAATTACTTTTTTAATTCCATTCAATAAACCCAAGTGGCAGTATTCCCCGTTTTCTAGTTTCTTAGTGTCTATATTTAATTTAGTTACTAATAAACTTCGTGAATCAAGCGGTAAATCTGGATGATAGGGCGAAAGAATGTGTAATAGATCATTAACTGTCGAGCGAGGTACATTCCTAGTTATTGCCCAAAGTCTCAGCTTCTGAGAGAGATCAGGTGTTTCAATCGTACTGCTACTATCGGAAAGCATTTCAAAAGTATCATTGTTATAGACTAATTCTGATGTGGTAGCACTGTCATTCAAAAATACGCGATTCATGTGGGTACTATTTTGAAGTAGCGGTGAAACATTGCTATCACAATCGCTTCTATATACATTTTCGCTTTTATGATTATGTGCAATAGACTCCTTCGTTACTTGAATTCTATTACTTTCCTGTTTTATTTCATGTAATGCATTTTCGACAGCTTTTGCAATTTTTCTATTCCGCTGACGTTTCCCTGTAGTTGCATTTGTCGTCTTTCTGCTCATTGTTTAAGGATTCTGTTTCTTCAATTCTTGAATTTTGTACCGTTGAGGTGCGTGTTTAAGCCAAATTTTGATACTGTCGTTGATTTCTTGTTCTGAACAATCAGTTGAGTTTATTGCACCTGGAATTAAACAATTTCAAACAAGTTTGTTAAACATATTGCCACTCAAAATACAAGAGTAATCTGTTCCACCACTCTGATGTGTAATGGGAATTTGTAGCGGCACGCAGCATAACTCATTCTTCAAAGTATGTCAGAATACTTACGAACGACGGCAGTCTTCAACTTTAGTTGTGAAAAAACTTTCTTATCTGCACGCTTGCCAAAGAAACTATATTCTTTTGCGAGATTGTCTGTTATGCATCGACGTAATATATTATTTACTTTGGATGATGTGTTTTTACCGCCCAATTGTGATAGGTATGTAGACTGAAACAAAACGTTATTCCTTTTTTGTATAGGCTTATTTATGTCTGGAAATATGTTGTGATGTGACTTTTGAAATTGAGTTAAAGTGATAAATTGAATTCTTGAATTGCGGTATACGTATATGTATGCTATTCATATGATTTACGAAGTATGATAATAAAAAGAAGTAATCAAATATAGAGAAGCTTGAATCAAATTATATGTCAATATGTTTATAAGTAAAGAGACAATTCTTACGAAGCCAATCAAATTTTCTTTTTCTTCTAAATAACGTTCGAATCCATCTAGATCATCAGTAGTATTAATCGGTAAATTTGATGGTAAATGTGCTGCTTGACATTGGTTTAACGTGGCAGTTGTTGACTGCTTTTCAATCCATCGAAGTATTTGGGTATTTTGTTCTTTTATAATAAAAATTTCTCGTAATAACTTCCGTTGAAACACTACAATAAATTAATCAAAGTATTGGTAAAAATATATAGACATACGTCTGTTAATTTTCCTACATAACATCTGTATATTAGGTTGGCGGAAACGTTTTGTCGTATTGCAATATGTGCAGGCAATTTTACCCGCACATATTGAAATATTGGATTTCAAATATAATTACCATAGGCTTACCGATATTATTAACATTATTTGCTGCTAGGTCATCTAAATCATTATTCAAAGTACCGGTAGATTGCGATACTTTTGAAAGATGAGAGATCGTTGAATGAGATGGTTGAACTGAATAATCATCATCATTTCTTGTATTAATAGAATGTGGATCGGAATTAACTAAAAAATATTCAGATCATACATTTCTAATTCATACAAAGATATGATACAAAACTGTTAAATAGCTTATTTCATGTAATAAGATTGCTCGTAATTGTTGGATCATGTCCATAAAATGATACAAATCAAGTTTTAAATTTCCTATAATTATTTAATGAAGGCTCAATTTGAAAATCTTCTTAAATTTATCGAAATGCCAGCGCGAAAAATATAATCAGCCATGTTCATTAATAATTCTTCAGGTGTACGTACCATCCTCTCCCAGTTTCAATCTTTTGCACTCAGAACCAGACTTTTTATAGATTTCTACCTTCGGTGGTCTAGGAAGAAGACTGATATTTTCTTCGTCACTCGAATCAGACAAAATTTTGCGGGTAGCAGAGACTTTTCTCTTCCACGATTGCTTTTTTTTTGGTGTTTCAATACCTGACTGTATATCTGAGGTTACTTCGGCTTGTTTTATTTTATACGAAGCTTTTTCAAAATCATCTGTATAGAAATATAATGATTATAGTTTTTTAATATCGAATTGAAGAATCTGATGAAATAAAAAAAAATGTTATCGAACGATATCTCGTGCATTCGTTCAGCGCTCAACCATATCACAAAGAAAAGATAATGAGGAGCTCCAAAAATTCGGCTTTACGTTGTTATCCCCCTTTTGTTAAGAAGGAATAAGCATATGTGTGTACTTACCGCACTCAAAAAAACGACGGCAAATACCATACACTGTCCAGGTCTCCTCATCTGGATTTTCCCCACGTTTTAATAATTTATTGTATTCATTTTGCGTCTTGCATGGTGGCCACAAGACTTCTTTTTTTCGTGGCGTTAACCAGCGGCTATTTACTACAGCTATGCCGCCTGCACATTCCTCGGAAGCAGAAAACTCGACGCCTACATATGTCATTATACGCGACGTCTTATACAGTCACTCTTTTTTCGCTCGCTCTCACTTTTATTTTCCTGTCACTTTGCTGCTTTAAGAAATCGTATATGCACTGCACTGAAAATGCCACGAATGTTCGAATATCGTTTGAACTGTACGGGACTACCGACGTGACTGAACCGAAATTTTCAAACTCAAAGAAATAAACCGTTTCTGCCGTGGTGACGGTACGTTAGTATAGGGAAAGACCCACCTCGGTCTACGGCATTTGGTCAGCACATGGAACTCATTAAACGCGGATACCAAGGAAAGTGGCAGGTAACACGGGTACCCGCAATGCCGTGATTTTCTATTCCGTTGGAGTTCTTGTAAAAAGTATCCCGCAGAGGTATCAAGGGAAAATCCCGTTTATTTCCGTTATTTGTAATTTTATGAAAATATATTTCAAATAAAATTTGTTTGGTATTGAAAGATACATATGGTAGATGCAACAGATTTTCAATGACACGCATTATTTACGAGATATGAAGGTTACTTTCATCTTTTTAAGTGGAATTCGGTATTTTAATTCCTACAAAAGTAGTAGAGCTCGTCAAGATGAACAAAAAAAGGTAAAAGGTGAAATGTCCATTCGCTGAACCGTTTGTGAGATATTTCCGCTCAAAGTACAAGAGTAAATTTCGCTGGGCGCTGGAAACTTAGTCGCACGCAGCGCAATTTACTCTTGTACTTTGAACGAAAATATCTCACAAACTTTTCAACTGATGGGTATTTCATCTTATACATTTCTTACAGTTACACACCTGATTATGCGTAGGGAAATAATAAATTATGTGACTGTTTCGTCAACAAATTACGTGAAAAAAACGTCATTTCAATGACGTCATAATATGATCTTCAAATAACACGTGATTAAAACGTCGAATTTAAGGCATATGACGTCGTCGACGAACAATCACCTTCAAGCGACGTGAATATGACGTGTCACTGCTACCTGGGTGGATGCCTCGCGCAGTTCCACACAGTTGCAGGGACCCCTTCGGCCGGGCTTGGTCGGTATTCGAGCAATTTTTACCGGTAGAAGTCGAGTCGGTAGTTAGAGTTGGTGTCAATTCGGGAGAGCGAAGCGTCTAACTTCGAAATCGTGGATTTGTGAATTATGGTGAGTAATTTCCATTATTCACAAATTCACGATTTCGAGATTAGACGCTTCGATCTCCCGAATTGACACCAACTCTAATTACCGACTCGACTTCTACCGGTAAAAGTGGCTCGAATACCGACCAAGCCCGGCCGAAGAGGTCCCTGCAACTGTGCGGTTCTGTGCCCGAGGCATACGAAATACCGGTAGAAGTCGAATCGGTACCCCGATAGCAAATTAAATATTTATTTAAATATTTTTGCCGAGATATCTCAGTGTTGCATTATATAAAGGCCTGTTTTAGCTAAGACCACTTGAAGAGTCGGTGGCGCAATTGGTAGAATGCGAGCATTTTCCCAGTCTCGAAGCATCTCATCTAAGGAACGCAGGTTCGAATCCCGGTGTGGGCCCCGCGACATTGCACTTTCTCGTCGCGGGATCACCCGAGCTCCACACACCTCCGGATTTCTAGCCAAACCTAGGGATGGTGCGTAAATGCATTTCCCCTTCTATAAAAAAAAAAAAAAAAAAAAAAAAATCGAATCCCGGAAGGGTTGGAAAAAAACCGACACCCCAGTAGGCGGGTTGGCAGGCGGCAGGATAGGCGTGCGCGCCCCCTTTTTGCAAAATCCTACTTGCAATTTAGCAATACGGTATAGCTGACACAGCTATACTGCTTGTCTAAACGAACCAAAATTCCCGCGCAATTTAGCAATACGGTATCGCTGACACAGCTATACTGCTTGTCTAGATGAACCAGAATTTCCGTGCAATTTAGCGATACGGTACAGCTTACGTAGGCATACTGCACGTCTAAATCAATCAGAATAAATAACTGGCTCAACAGTACAGCGCAGCTTGACACAAACATCACGATATTGTTATTTTAAACATATTAGCTTAGCCATACTCGTCCGGCTGTCTTAAGAAAACTTCTGGTTGTGGCCACGGTGGCTAGAAATTCTGGTTGGTTCAGCCAGAATTATTGCTCAATTCCCTGAAAATTTTTTTCAGTGCATGCTCGCTCCCTCTCATGTTATCGCAACGTGGCAAAGCGCGCAACCACATACTCGTATTAACTCCCACTCTTTTGTAGGTGTCGCCTTGAATGGGAAGGGGTCTCGGGGTTCACGCAAGATTCTCCTTTACGCGCCTTTGAAGGTATCGTCGAAGGACTTAGGCGTGATAATAGTGTAGCATGACGGTGAAAAAATCTCAGGCGTTCCCAGAAGAAGCGCCGCGACGCTAATTCACGCTCGAACGCATCATCGTCTTCGTACGATCTTCTGTGCCGATATTACGACTCCCCCCCCCTTCACCCACCTCATCACTATATAAAAACAACGTAAACATTAGATATTCCGAGCAATTGCATTACCTCAACAACGCGATTCCATTATGCGTACCTGTAATGAGGTCTTTTATTCTCAGTAACTAAGATGTTTCAAATTATGAGATTAAGGCTTCTGCATAGGTTGATGTTCTAGAAAACCGCCATGTTTTTTCCTAGATTTCTGTCTTCTCATTCTGAAATAAAGAATACTTCACTCATACACTGTGGTATTTCTTACTAAGGAGAACTTCGAATAGTTACACGTGGTCTCAGTTTTTTCGATAAACGTTTATTTCATTATTGTAAAATGTACTTCCACGAAAATACCTAGGAGCCGTGCCAACCTTTGGTACGGCAAAAACCGTTAATTTTTGAATTAAAACACATTTACAGATAAAACAAAGACCGCGTGTAATAACTTAGACGCACACAGATCATAGAAACTGCTATTTTACGGCACTTTTGTTAAAAACGTAGAAACGAGAAGACTTGAAAGTTTTCAAGCTGTTGTTGTCATGTCAGCCATCTTTCCAACTGTCACTGGTTCAATACGAAGTTGTTACAAGAAAACCGTCCCAGGTGTACCTCGCCGATTTCGTTCATTCTGATATGTTATTCTACATAAAAATCTAGATACGTATTTTTTTATAGGCGAAAAAACATCTCTAGCGGCTGAAATTAACCCTCAAAGTTGGCAGCTCCTAGGAGTGATTTCTGGTTTTCACATACTTGCAATTTTGGACGCCTTTCTGCAGAAAAGATCCAACCCACAAAAATGAAAAAATGAGTTACTGTAATATTTATCTCACTAAAAGGGCCGGTTTTACCAACACGGTATAAACGCGGTATAGCGCTATACTGAGAATAACCAGCAATAAGCCTTATGGTTATTCTCAGTATAGCGCTATACCGCGTTTATACCTGTTGGTAAAACCGGCCCTTAGTATCCTAAAAGTATCTGCATAAAAGATCTAGTCCAAATATGTCACTCTAGCGACATCTACTATGCAGTGAACCAAACATCTATAATTTGGGAGTTTACATATCTGCTGAATCGATCCTTGTGGGTTGGATCTTTCCTACAGAATATTTTATTCTATGATCTGGTTGCTGTGAAGAATATAAAATATGACGAAGCAAATTAGTAAACATTATTATTGAAAGAAAATTTTCAATGCAGATGTGCTAGGAGGTGTTATACAAAAATTAGTGTTGACGATAGAAAAGAATGCTCAAACGGCGTTAATAGTGGCATTAGTAAGAGAGCATATGAGGGGGTTAGTGGAAAAGTGGTACAAGTCACAATTTGGATTATTTAAGTTAACAGCAAAAATGCATAGTTAAAGTAAATATCTGTTTAGAAAAAAAAGTGGTAAAGTGGCAACCATACCATTATACACTTATACCATTTTTTTTTCGAAACAGATATTTACTTTAACTATGCATTTTTGCAGTTAACTCAAATAATCCAAATTGTGACTTGTACCACTTTTCCACTGACCCCCTCATATCATATCAAGGAAGCATTGAAAATGCTGTAAATAAAGAAGAAAAACAAATAATTATAGGAGATCATGGCAAGATACGAGAGACCAGATGAAGGAAGATAATATAACTAAGGCAAAAGAAACAAGCTGGTTGGAGTGTCTTATCTTTGATCTTGAAAAAACATTACCCTTACCAAGGCTTCCAACTGGCATTTTATTCTATAAACGTCAGATCTGGCTGTATAACTTGGGTGTGCACAAAGGTTCCATTAATAAAGGGTACTTTTACGTTTGGGTAGAGAACGAAGTTGGTCGCGGTGCTCAAGAAATCGGGTCTTGTTTGCGTAGGCATATCATTGAAAGAGTTACCACATATATAAAAGAGCTAATTCCGTGGTCTGATTCTTGCGGAGGCCAAAACCACAATATTAAAATGACTCTAATAATGAAAACTGTACCGTTTTGTTTTTTTAACAACACATATATTTTTAGTTCAAGTAAAAATTAATGTGTCAAGAATTTTTTTATTAACTGAAGAACGGTAGAAACTTGAATACATATTTGCATCGAAAAATAATTGTAATAACATTTCACTGCAATGTTTCCGCAATCTTTCTGCAACGTTATAAGTACAATTGCAATATTGTAATATTGTAGCAATATTGCTGCAATATGCGGTACTGTGTGTGGGTAGTCTTACCTTTCTTGCAGTCTTCTGAAGAAGGGAAAACTTTTCCCGCACAACACATTTTAACTTCTCGAAATAGAACCGTCATAAACATAAACGCGTTTATAAAATATTTCTAAAACGGAATCTAGACATTTTCACTCGTACGCATCTATTCTCGTCCAATTACGTCGAGTGACTGTTCAAGGGTCAACGACCGAACAAAGGGTAGAACTTGCGTCGAAATTCGAACCATTTACGAATAAAAGGATATAGCGGTAGAGAAAATATTTATCTTTTATAATATACATGGTATCCAATTAAAAATGAACGAATATCTCGAGTTTTTTGGTCATGGGGGCGGTCGTTAAACAAATTTCATTATTTGTCCGTGTGCGAAGTGGGGGATTATATAGGGTATCCAATTTTACGCGAATCATTCAAGTATTTCCAAAGAAAAGTTGGATGAATAGTTCCGAGAGAAAACCATTGTGATGTAATCAGACTAACTGGAAGAAGTACCATTTTCGAGAAAAGAAGCATTGCAACTGTTTTTGCATTTTCTAATCGATTTTTGTTTTTTTTTACAAAAGTTCTAGAACGCATCGAGACTAACAGAAAAGGTTATATTCCCGTCTGTTAAACAAATTGTGGGATATTGACATTCGAAGTATAACAGTAAATTACGTTCCGCGCAACTAAACCTTCATATTTGATAATTTAATACATATCTATCATAAAAAATGTTATATATGTATTGCGTGTCCATCTGGAAATATAAATCTTTTGTTTCCAACACTTTCTTCCACCTCTACAAATAAGTAACTGTTTTAGGTGTTTCTGCCGAATCGCCACCCAGTATACATCATTAATTCGTACTTCCGGAGAAATCTCCAAGCTGCTACTCGCAGGATGCCGTGAATTCTACGTTGCTGTTTCTGCGTAAACGTAAATGTGGCAACATCTGTCTAATGCGATATTCTTTCCCTATACCTTGCATCAATTCAAATCCCACGTTATTAATTCTCCGCGCGGCTACTACATGGTACTACCATGCGGTGCTAGAGCCTCGAATTTTAGCCGCGAGGGGCGATAATCAAACTACGATTCCAAATCAACCTGTGCTCTGAACCCTTAATATTACATATAGTCTGGGACCCGGACATCGATAAACGGGTTCTAGAGATATGATTCATCAAAGAGATAAGTCTTGCTAATCTTTAATAACTAAAATTTCGTTGAGTCAACTTCGTACCTTTAGGAGAAACTCGATGCTAATTTCAATAAATCCTTCTCCTGCTTCCTCCGCTAAGCGTCACTGATAATCATATACTGTAATCGATATTATGAATAATCATACACCGACCGATGTCATGAATGAACAACCTATTCTCATTCCAATCACGGGATCATGTTTCTTTCCTTCTATATTGCATAGTTAGAATAAAATTGACAGTTACTCCGAAATATCTGTAGCGAATGTACGGGGTATTTTCGAGGAAGCTTGACATAGGAGATACACAAGTGCGAGAGAAAACATGTGGCGAGTGCATAATAGCCTCTCTTAGTCCGTCAGATAGTGACAGATTCTGGTGCCCCATTTTCGCATACAAGCCTCGAAGAGGGTTGAAAAGTACTTAGATTTTGAGTAGAATGAAGGGAAATTTACGAATAGTCCCTGGGGATAACATATGGAAAATTAGATTTTTCTTAACAAAAAAAATAAAAGGTGTCTCTTGCCCATTTTTTCACGCAAGCCTTGTTCACTAAATGATTAATTAATAAAACCTGGCTTCGGAAAACCAAAGGCTTGAGTGTTGCAGGTGGCTAAAGGGTTGAAATAAGGGCGTAATCTTGTAAGGAAAAATCGAGATTTTGACCGATTTTCCCACACAAGCCTTTGATTTCCGAAGTCAGGCTTTATTAAGTAATCATTTAGTGGACAAGGCTTGCGTGAAAAAATTGGCAAGAGGTACCTTTTACTGTTTTGTTAAGAAAAATCGAATTTTCCATATGTTATCCCCAGGGACCATTCGTAAATTTCCCTTCATTCTACTCAAAATCGAAGTACTTTTCAACCCTCTTCGAGACTTGTATGCGAAAATGGGGCACCAGAATCTGTCACTATCTGACGGTCTATCTGTAGGACGATCTCGAACTGGACAACAACCGAGAGGCTCTTATACCTACATTTGCCATATGTTCTCTCTCGCACTCGTGAGTCTCCTATGTCAAGCTTCCTCGAAAACATCTCGTACGTAATCAAGGAAATAAATGTATGTAGTGTTATTTGATCTCATTGTTTTGGACATTGACATAAAAAGTTAAAAAATTAAGGATATTAAGCTATACGTTAAAAAAAAAAGAAACCACATACATGTTAAAAGTATCTCATTAAATTCTAGCCAACTTAGGGCCGGTTTTACCAACACGGTATAAACGCGGTATAGCGCTATACTGAGAATAACCAGCAATAAGCCTTATGGTTATTCTCAGTATAGCGCCATACCGCGTTTATACCTGTTGGTAAAACCGGCCCTTAATATTAACCCTTCGTTACTCACGTGGGTTTTTGAAACCTAAAAGCTCACCTATAGGGTGTACCCTAAACCCCAGTTTGAAATTAACGTTTTCTTAGTGAAAAATTGAAATGTTTAAAGTTTTTTTTATTTTAAAGCTTGAGATATTGCCTAATGATCTCAACATTTAAAAAAATTAATTTCGTAATTTTCTGATTGAAAACAAAACTCGAAGTCTCGGTACATGAGGTCTCGGTTTTCAGACGCAGGTCTCCCTGCCGATTTTTATAAAAAAAAATAGTTTAAATAATAGACTAAGGATAGTTATCATATTCCTGTTTTATTAACGAAGGACAAATTAACAAATTGGACAAAGTTTTACAGAAAAATATAAAATATTAAATTAATTACAGAATGTTAAAAATCACTATTTAACTCTTTGCAGCATTCTGTCGAAGAGACAAATCGGTTTTGTCCTGCGGTTTTGGTGATAAATTCTTTAATGAAATGTTCCCGAAAGCTACTGAAAGTGCCAACCTCGAAAAAAAAACTCTAGGCGTGGCATGCAAAAAAAAGGAGGCTGGAGTGTCGCCCACACCCCACGTGAGCAACAAAGGGTTAAAAAAGATGTGAAATCACCTCAAAAACACCTTCGGTGTAAAAAAACTCCGCCAAATACTATTGTGTTCATCGTTTATCCCTCTTTACAAAAAAAAAATGAATTCGTATCTTTGAAACAAAAAAATTACGAAATCGGTTATTTGTACCAAATACAAAAGATTACATCGCTAAATACTAGAATTTTAAATAAAATAATAGTTTCGAATCTAAATACTTTGAAAGTTTAATATAAATTAAAAATTAAACAAGAAAATATTTGGTGAGCCCCAATGTACTTAATATTAAATCGTATTCACATATATAGAGCGTGCTAATGAAAATAATATACATTTATCAATTACTTCAAGCACGGACGAGTTACTTATCGGGCTCGCCAAATATTTTCTAGTTTAATTTTTCATTTACCTATATTAAACTTTCAAATTATATAGATTCGTAATTATCGTATTATTTTATTTAAAATTCTAATATTTGATGATGTCATTTTTGTATTTAGTACTATTAAGGAGTCTCGTCAGTACTTTGCGGGGTGAGGTACGCGGGGCGAAACATCAAAGAGACCGACGGTTATTGCCAATCCTAGATAAATTAATTTAGAGAAGAAAAAATAGTAAATACATGGTTAGGCAGATTCAAAATCTGTTAGTTTCAGATTTCTTATGCATTTTAAAGATTATAAATATGTTTATAATTTATTTTTTGCGTTAAATTGATTTTATTATAAAATTGTAAAATGTGTGCAAGACGTGGCAACGGTGGATTAGAATATTCCGCAGTTGGTACTAGCTCTGTAGATAACGTAGGATATCTGATTTACCACACAGCGTTTACTCATAACGTAGAACAAGTGTAACTTCTCGTGAAAAGTGGCATAAGTGAAAAATATTCGAAGAAAAGAAAAAATTTTTAATTTTTCGAAAACCTAGAAGATTTGGTGGAACGGAAAAGTAACAGAAAAATATTACAGGAAAATGATTCAATATTAAGGAATGGGTCGTGGAGAATCACCAGGGCCGTTTCTAGATGATGAGACGCCTTCGTGCTTAGCGCCCTTTTCTAGAGAAGGTATGAGGCCTTTTGGCGCCCCATGGCTAGTGCACCTTCGTGCGTTGCACGAAAAGGCGCCCCCGTTATGGTACCCATCCACGTACAGACGGACTACAGTCCCGGACTGTAAGCGATCCCGCCTGCAGTCCAAATTTCGCCATACACGTACAGTTCGCCTGCAGTCCGTCGTCTGCAGTCCGTCGAAACTGTTAGAAAACTGTACATGTGTGGCGGTTGATCTGGAGTCCAGGCCTGTCGTGCTAAACTTTCATTGATATAAAAAATTGTCTATCAGCTCCAGGGGCACCTGTACGGTACTCGGGCGGTTCGACGCTCTCATTCCACGGGCGGTTGATCCTTCCACTCGAGCGGCGCCTCTATGGCATTCGGGCGGTTTGGTACTCGATATGTTTTTTTTTTCCGATGTGCGAAAAGATTAGCGGTGCTGCTACAGTGCCGTCTACAATTAAAAAACGGAATCTGCAGGAAAAGTAAAAACGAGAAAATTGATGCTGCAGTCCCGAACTGCGAGCGATCCCGCCTTCAGTCCAAATTTCACCATGCACGTACAGTTCGCCTGCAGTCCGTCGCCTGCAGTCCGTCGAAACTGTTGGAAAACTGTGCGTGTGTGGCGGTTGATCTGCAGTCCGGGCCTGTCGTGCCGAACTTTCATCGATGTTAAAAATTTTCTGTCAGTTCAGGGGGGAGGAAAGGTGATGGAGGGGGTGGAAAGACGGGAGGGAAGGGGAGCGGCGGCGGCGGCTTCGCCCTGGCTGGCAGACGATTGGTGGGGGACGGAGTTTTGAGTCGATCGTCGATCCGAAAAACTATTTTATATACTTAATAACTAGCTGACCCGGCGAACTTCGTACCACCACAGAATCAATAAATGTTGTGTTAACTTAAAAACGAAATGTATTTTAATTATATTTAAACTAATTTAATTCACTTTACAGCAAGGCATTTGCTTTATTGAAACGAATCTATATATTCTGCTATTCATCGCGGAGACAAATCCAAGAGTCAAAAGTCATAAAAATCTGTCCAGCCGTTCTTTAGTTATAAATTGTGTAACTAACCCGACTTTATTTTATATATATACAGATAAAGAGATTTTTGTTACCAATAAAGGTACCTACTTCTCGAGTTTGCTAGGGTGAAATCAGAAAAACGACTAATCTTCTTTGAATTTATCATTGCGAAGTTCTTTCGAAAAGTCAGTTGGTCTAGCTTGTTTTGGACCACAGATGACGTACTCGTAATCAGTTTCGAAACCTCCTCGCAACGAACGCTCGTAATCTTTGAGTGAAGGCAGAGAATACCGATGAAAAACTATATGTACACGTGGAGCATCAGAACTGTATAGAATTTGTAGAATTTTCTTTGAAATATTGCCGAATGACTTTGGCACATCTTTAATACGACGAATTAAAGAAAATCCATTAACAATTACGACATCGATTTCGGGAGGTAACGTACTGTCATTTCGCAAAGTTTTCGTCATTCTTCAATTTCTGAGCCGTTGAAATGTGAGAAACGCGGTATTGCATCATACACAGTCAAACAGTGGTATCTACAATAACCGTCGGTGCACATACCGCTTTTTACCCCTAAGCAGTTAGCATATACCGCATTTAGATTATCGAAATGTTAAAGGGTATAGCCGGATAAGCATATGAAAACTACCCCCGCTTGAATTTCTCGCTTGTATTAAAAAGGAAGAAATCGTACTATTTAAATTCCCACTTCTTAATTTGATAAAAAATACAACAACCGCTTGAAGCACTGATCGATTATCATTATCGCACATAGAAGGAAGCATATTTCGTATTTCATTTATATTTTTATATGAGAAACCAGTCAGTAACTTCACTTGATCTTCAGGATAAGAGAAAAAAATTACTTATATATATTATTCCTATAAGTAAAGAATCGCGGCCTCCAGCAAGATTATCTAACAATTTTTGTAGATCAGAGGTTTCTACAAAACTTGAATTAAAAATCACTTTAAAAGAAACAGATCGTCTTCGTAGAACTTTTCTTTGATCAAATGATTTTTGCAGCATCGATTTCCAATAGGAATAAATACTCTTTGTTTAATATACGCTTGCTTTCGAGCTTCAAAAGGAAAATGACAGTTAATAATTCGATACGTTCGGATTCAATCTCTTCATTTCCACGATGTAAATTAAATTCATAATCAGGATCATCTGTACATTGGCATTCTTTTACCTAAAAACGTTGCCGATTTCTCGTATGTCGATAACTTAACAACATAATTATAAGGAACAAAATAAGCTTCCCTTTTCTCACAACCATGTTAAATATTAGACACAAGGGGTATAGATGCAAAACCCGCGAAGTTCATTTTTGTCAAATTTGAGGTAGATACGGGAATTTGTTCTTTATAAGTACGTGCATAAGGTCGAACATAATTTAGGTGCAAATTCCACATTAAACCGTTAATAACACAGGTTTACAAAAGAAAAAGTTCGGACTATTTGACCGGACCATGGTATTCCGAGGTATTTTTGCGTCCTGAATCCGATCCCGAGGTCATCTGAGCCCCATCACGTCAGAAAAACGAGATTTGCAACGAGGAGGTTGCCACTGCAGACGCACAAATTTTTGACTCGTGTTCTGCATGCTGTTTCCCTAACAGTCCTAAGTCCCCTAACATGGTGTGAAATTTCAGACGAATGGGTTGAGCAGTTCTCGAGACATGGAAGTTTTCCGTCAAGTTTCTACGTCTTGGCAGGGAGCTTAAACTCGTGAGTTGGTAAGATTCCTTCGTCAACTTACAGCAAATTTGTGCCGTCTAATTGTGTTGGTTGTAATGTCTTTGAAAAGGGCAAGAGCCCGTGAAATAAATAAATAAGGAAATGGGACTGCCCTGAGCAGCACCCAGAGCATGACTCCAAGGTTCTAAGGCCATTAGGGTCAGTGCTGGGTCCACTGTCAATATATCACAGTGAACGGATCGCCGGAATTGAATGCCTTGACAGGGAGATCGTAATCCGCGAGATACAACGATCATGGCAACATTTTATCCACTGGGGTGGTTCTGTGATAGTCCCGGTCGAGATTTAGGACTCCATTCCCCAATGTTTGGAAGGTATTCAAGACCTAAACAGCTACCTTCCAACTCAACAGGTCGCTTGAGAAATTGTCCCGCCTCCAGTTCCAAAAAATGGTCATTTTAACCTCTAAATGACCTTGAAATCTCGTTTTTCTGACGTGATGGGGCTCAGATGACCTCGGGATCGGATTCAGGATGCAAAAATACCTCGGAATACCATGGTCCGGTCAAATAGTCCGGACTTTTTTTTTTGTAAACCTGTGTAATAATATAAGGTAGAAAATATGCTTGCCAATGTAAGGCAATGGCCGTCTACACCAGTTTTTGACGTTTCCTGTGAATTGCTATAAATGTGACTTGGCGGGTTTGGCATCTATACCCCTCATATATTTCTTCTTCCAAACACAATTGATCGAACTGAACTGACTCATGAACTGTGCGTGTATGGCGAATCATCCGGCGGCCTGCAGTCCCTGGACTGTCCGGCGATGGCCTGCAGTCCGCAGAACTGTGCGTGTGTGGTCAATGACAGTTCGGGACTGCAGATCAGAACTGTCAGTCCACGGACTGCAGTCCGCCTGTACGTGGATGGGCACCATAATGGCCAAGCGAATGTTGAGACGCAGTGTGACGTGCGGTGACTCAGAGTGAGGTGAACAGCGTGGGTGAAGTGATCTGCGTACCCTTGGTGGTGCGAAAGATGACTGTCACATGTACACTCAGGTTTGTCTGTATAAGTAACCTGCGCAGGCAGACCTCTCCGGTGCAATGCTTCAAAGCCCATCGGAACCGAGGAAACTCAAGTGATCGGTCCTGGTCCCGGCCAGGAATCTCGAACTTTTTCGGATCTAATTTATGGCTCAAAGGGTACCGAGGAGTGTCGCATTTCTCCAACACACTGGTCTACGGCCCAAATGCGAGGAGGGTTTTTCCGCTCATTATTTTTCAATAGAATAGCAGTCGTAAATTAGTTTGGATATTCGATTTTGACCGCTATAAAATGTAGTAACCCTTGAACGTTAAACGGGCTTTAGATCAAATCTAATTGCATACACTGTAAAAAATCGGGAGAGAATCCGGAGTGAATTTTCACTCCCATCACTCGAAATTTCGCAGTGACAAAAAGAAGAACTCCGCGGACGGAGTGAACATGGAGTTTTTTTCAGCGGATTGATTGCGGAGTGATTTCCCATCAATTTCGGAGTGAATATAGATTTAATTCACAAAAATTCACATTATCAATTAAATACAATAAAATTCACAAAAACATTTAAATACAATGCTTAACCTTGAAATAAATTTGTATTTGACAAAAAAATTCTTTTCTGGAAAATTGCAAATAATAACAGTGTAATAAATTAAAATTCACTATGTTACATAGTTGAAAAATTGAAGTATCATATACACATGGTATCAATACCTAATTGATCATTTAACATACCTATAGACACTAATCTCGATTTAGTAACGATAAATTATTAGGCTTATCAAATTCAAAACAAAAACCTTTTATTTTCAATGACAAGAAATTCATTGAACTCAAAACTGTCGTATGATTCACATTAATCTTGATAACGGTCATGCAAATAATATTTTTACGAGTAATATTTTTATGAAATAATAATAATAATAATAATAATAATAATAATAATAATAATAATAATAATAATAATAATAGGTACTGTAATATTTAAAAAATATTATTATTAGTACGAAAGTAATAATGAAAATAATAATTTAATTGTATTAGGTATTTGTATTATAATTTAATATTTTGTGAACGATTCCTATCTGAATTTCATCCGCGGAGTTATTTTTATAAATAATTTAAATAAAATCTTTTTCGGAGTGAATGTCACTCCGGACGGGATTAAAATTATTAAAAATCATCCACACTCCGCATTCACTCCGCAAATCACTCCGCATTTAACTACCGATTTTTGATAGTGTAGTGTTGCATACACTGTACAAAATCGGGAGTTAAATGCGGAATGATTTGCGGAGTGAATGCGGGGAGTGGATGATTTTTAATTAATTTAATCCCGTCCCCGGAGTGAAATTCACTCCGAAAAGGATTTTATTTAAATTATTTATAAAATTAACTCTGCGGATGAAATTCAGATAGGAATTGTTCACAAAATATTAAATTATAATACAAATAATACAATCATATTATTATTATTATTTTTTATTATTACTTTAGTACTAATAATAATAATATTTTAAGTCCGCACAAACGTTTGGCAAGCGTGTAAACCCGGCATTATGCCATCTTAAACTAACAAACTAAAGTTCACGAACGAAAAATCACGTCCGGTTTTGTGTTTCGACCGCAGACCTTCGCAGGCTCTCGCAGATTCACGGCGTGTGAAAAGTGCGCCACCTCACACTGCGTCCGAACGTTCGCTGTTGTATAGATGTCTATTGGTTACAAAAATCTGCGGTGAGTCGCCCTGCGTCCCCTCACTGAACTGCGTCTCAACGTTCGCTCGGCCGGCTCGCGACGCGTGAAAACTACGCCACCTCACACTGCGTCCGAACATTCGCTGTTATATAAATTTCTATGGGTTACAAAATCTGCGGTGAGTCGCCCTGCGTCACCCCACTTAACTGCGACCCAACGTTCGCTTGGCCTTAGACGCGGCCCTGAGAGTCACAACAAAACGTCATAGGGGCCATCCATATATTACGTAAGACGTTTGAGGGAGAGAGAGGGGGGGTGTGAATATTTCTTACACAGCATGTAAATACAGTTTAAACTGTATGTGTGTACAAGTATCTTACACTGGGGGAGGGGGGGTCAAAAAGAGGCCAAAAACGTCTTACGTAATATATGGATGGCCCCATTAGCCTCTGCGTTACCACGATTTTGCATATGGCCGCCGGTTTTGCCTGAAGATTCGCGTTTCCCTCACATTCTTTCTTATTATACAAAAACCGCTAAGTAAAAGTGATTTATCTCATGCAAAAACAAAACTACGCATTTCACCACATAATTTAAGCATATTTTGTGAATTTTCTGTCTTGCTAAAACTATGTTTGACGTCTGTTTAGCAGTAGGTATGTGCATAAGCTCCAATGTTAAAATGCCTACTTTTAAAAATTAATTACAAAGAAACGGTTAAGTGAAAATTGATTGGTTTTTTATTTTCGTGTATAAAATACTTGGCTAAATATATGAAAAAAATCTAATAAAAATCTGTCTTGAAAAATTTCACTGACGAGACTCCTTAACTGATTTCGTAAATTTTTTGTTTCACACCGAAGGTATTTTTGGGGTGATAATATATTCGAAATATATAGTGGAGAGGGATCGAAAGTGATGCGCGTCGAACGAATGACGGGGGACCGGCTAGGAGACGAGGAGGCAAAACACGAAGCGCCTATGCGCATAGAAGATTTCAGCGTAGACCACAACATTACCATAAAGCCCTTGCTTCTGCGGTTATGCATAAGCATAATTTTTCTAGTAGAAACGCGATGCAGCTTACGAGCATCGCAGAGGTTGCCCCGACCCTAATTGGTCATGCGGCTAAACATTGCATAAATTCACCATAAAACTTCGCGGCTTTAGACTGCTTCGCCGACATTCAAATTACGCGGGATTTTCTTCCACTCGCGCGGATGTAATAACGTCCGAGCTATACCTACGCGAGATTTCGCGCGAGATGCACGATTCACGACGCGACTGAACGTTGATATCGGATGTTTCGAGAACGAGATTATACGAACGAGCTCTTTACTTGGGTACAATACTGAGAAAACAATCGTTTGACTTAACTAAATTTTGAACTCACAGGTGATCAACTAATTATATAGTTATTTGAACAAATATTTACTGCGACTAAATTTTAGTTTCTTTAACTATACATTTTTCAGATAACTACCTATATATTTAGTTGACCGCCCATAACCTCAAATTTAATTAAGTCAAACGATTTTTTTTCAGTATAGCATACAGAGTTGGTGCAATGTAAATTTTTTCATACCCGAGATGCTATCATGGTCGAACGAAAACGTCGGAAGAAAAAATCGACCGCTTCGAGCAATTTAAAACGTGAAATAGTGTCGAGGAATCGAACGAAGTGCGCGTATTCGTCATCAGAGATAGAACGGAGTTTATGGCGCACCGAGTTTAATCGCTCCGTGCTCGGGGCAAAGTATAGATGCTCTCTCCCTCGTTACTAGGTATACGGCTAGGTAGTACCTGGCAAAATTCATCAGGAAAAAGCAATGTTTGGAAGCGCGAGCCGTTAATATCCATTTTTCGCCAAGGGACGTTCATTAAACCCGGGGGTTTCCTTCGACGATGTTTAACTTTTTTCTGAAGTTCATTTACTCTTACTACCCCTCCGTCCACCCAGCCTCTTCGCTCCCTTTTGGTCTTATTCTTGCCACGTGATGAAAAGGAGGAAAGATAGGCGAGGGGTAAAGGGAGTTGGGGAGGGCCGCGAGTGCTTCGGAGGACGCTTCGCTCTCCCGGTGAGCGTGCGAGTGTTCTTAGTTTCTTTTCGGGTTCTCTGCCGGCTTAGATGTCCTATCGGGCTTGATAGATCTCTGCTAATGTTTTTCCGCCACGGCACGCCCTCAGCGTGACGGAAGGAGTATTACGGACCGTCGTTGCTCCGCAAATTAATGTAATTTACCTGGCGTCGAGCATTATACGTCTACTACGACGCATTCCCTGCAGCGTAGAAAGCTTTTCGCGCCCCGGAGAACTTTAACGCGCGCGCTCGCTTCTTCTTCCGTGAATTGATACACGCGCGTGTCCTCTCCGCGCGATCATTATTCGCGCGGACGTATTCGAGGATTTGGACGCGGCCTGCCGCGGGAGCCGTCGCGCATGACATCTTTTCTCGAGTCGCAGGTCTTTACTAATGCAATAATCTTTCCTGCCCAGACTCGCCCTCCCCCTTCCCATTCTCTCTTCCTTCCCTCTTTCGCCCACTTCTCCCCTGCGCTCCCCTTGGTGCTCGAATGCTCGCTCGTTCATTGACACAGTTCGCAAAGTTTCCGGCCGTCGCTACCGGAGGGATTAAGCGGTATTGTCGGCGGAACGCCCCGCGGACAAAAGAAAATCGCGTTCAACCCCCCTCACTCCTTACGGCACTCCACGCGATGCCACTGCTGCTACCGTTGCTACCACTCCGCCGCCATACCCACCACGTTACCCGGTGCACCCGCGTGGGACGTCTAAAATCCATTCTGTGCAATTAAGTCAAGAGTTGGGATATTAATATTCGTGGATATACGTATAAAGCGGAACGATAATTCAACGCCAGTCGAGGCGCCGTCCCGGGCCAGGGCCCCGCGAGTTTTGGGTAGGCAAACGTGAATTCAATTAGTTCGTATTTATTACCGTTCCTCCGACACGATGATTTACGTATCTCGACGGTAGCTCTGCGCCGATCCTCCCGGCGGGCCACGCGCACGGTTCAGTGCCTTTCATCCTTCTTTCCTCGTTCACGCGGTACAGTTCTCCCGCCGCGCCGGAATACCGTTGTAGTCGGGCGTGCGCGCGCGTCTCCCGTCAATTCCCTTTTCTTCGCTTTCGAACGTCATTTGAATACTCACCCCAGCGCGCGCAAAGGCGTGAGCGTAGAGGATCGATACTTCGATCGAGCGTATACATTATTGGAAGTGGTTTTCCAGGTTCCGTCGCGAAAGAATTGCAAATTTCCAATTCTCGCCGTTCACGCAATTCCTGACGATGCGGCGCAGCGCTACGTAAAATCGACAGGCGCATTATTAAAGTATGAGTTTCGACAGCTCCCCTCGCGCGGTACGGGTTCGGCGGGCCTGAAACTTTTAATTATTCCCCCCGTTGAGATTTAATATCGTGCAGGGGAGCGCGTGTCACGCGTAGTGACGTCCGAACAAACAGGTGCTACATACCGGCTACGGCGGTTTGTAGGTATACAATTGGATTGTCAACCCCTCACTCACATTCACGTACGGGAGAAGCGCGCCTTTTCTCGTCGCTGTGAAGGAACCTGCGTAAGGCGGGATTCACACAGAACGGGCGCGTGGCGGTGGCGTGGAACTGGCGTGGAACGGACAGAATGCCACCTCCATGTTAACCTATGAGGCAATACAGACAGAAGTGACGTGACACTGGCGTGGTGCCTCATAGTCTTAATGCAAGTGGCACATGCCCATTCCACGCCACAACCACGCACCTGTTCTATGTGAATCCCGCATAAGGGGCCGTCCAAAATTAAGTGAATACGATTTTTAGGTTTTTATACGCTTCCCTCCACCCATGTGAGTTACCGTAAGATTTACACCTCCCCCCACCCCTTCTAATATCTCTCACATGAACTTTTTAAATTGCTTAACCTTTTAAGGCCGGGGGTCGTTGATATATCGACCAGCCATGGAACGATTAATATTCAATGTTTTTTTCAGGAATAATTCATGCGTTTAAGCGGGAAAAATAGTGCGAGAGTTCTTGAAACCATCCTTCACCTCGAATGACCTTGAATCGAAGATGGCAGATCCAATATGGCGGATGATGAATTCCAGATATTTATCAAAATTTGAAGATTATGGCCCGAAATTTGTTACTCGGGTTTTTTTTTGGGTCGCTCATTACGATGCTGATATCTAAATTGGTCTATTCTCATCATCCGCCATATAGGATCCGCAATTTTAGATTTGAGAATTTGACGCTCCAGACGAGAATGTTTTCAGAAAATGAAACGCTTGCGTTATTCTTCACTTGTACGTCGGATTGCATGCAACAGGCGCAAACAGGCGGAAATTGAACCTTGGATATCTCGGACTTCCAGTTATGCAAATCGAATTTTCGATGGTTTGGCGTTGATAATTACATTACTTTTGTATCATAATAAATAACTGTTATAAGACAAAACTGAAATATGCGCGGCGGTTCTTGAAATCGGAAGTGAATATTAAAAAAACTATTGGCTACACTTTTTACGCCAAGTCAAACGGAACAACTTTTGTTAAAGAAGTTTTTTTGAAATCACGTTCGTTTGGGAGATATACATATGCTACTGTGTCCACGGTGATTGGGATACCCCGTATAACTGGGAACAGCATCGTGGACATGAAGCTTTACCTATCTTCGTTTGACTTCAGTTACCTATGGGAGCGGCATAACAGGATACATAGCTCTGTCATAAACGTCAGAAGTATATTCAATTAAATTTGTATTTCTTATGTAGGTATTCTAGCAAAATTTGTTATATATGCAATTATAAGAATGTTGATCGTAGGATGATATTCCATGGAGTGTTGTGAAGACTCTAGATTGTATGCTATTGGTCGAAGGGCCGAGGGCGTGTCGTACGCTTTTAAGTCCATACACAGCGCTACGTAGTATACTCATATCTTCCTATGATCAACTTTCTCGTAATTGCACGATATATTCTTCTTTTCTCCGTGTAGGATGTGAAGGGTTATTATAGGTTCTAATTATGACCTCTTTTAGACCTCTAAGTGGAAGAGTTGGAAATATGCACCATTTTGGGGGTGCTAAATAGGGCATAAATTCAATACAGACAAGTTTTCTTTAAATTCCCATATGTTGTACTGGACGGTAGGATCTTAAAGTTTAAAATAGAGAGAGTCTGAATTTTAACTTGGGTTGCGACCAAAATAAAATTTCTAAACGAGGTAAAAGTTACGTGATCCCGACGAGGACTTGATTGTGTAATCCTACTGAACTTTGCGTTTAAAGTAATATTTTCAAGCAAGGCTAAAAAAAGGTCGTGATCCGGACGAGAGCCTAATGGTATAACACTACTGGACTTTGCGTTTAAAAGTAAAATTCTTTTAACGTGTGGCAAAAAGAACCTGATCCCGACGAGAACCTGATCGCGTAAACCTTGTGACCTTTTACCTGATTCGATCCCGATATGGATCTCATCAGGCACGCCTGAGTAGGGCATACTTTAGGAATACTCGATAAGGTCCTTATAGGACATCGGGGTAATTTCCAGTCGGAAGTTTCCTTGATTGGACCGAATATATATTTCTAGTTTTTATGATTTCTTGAATTTGTAAAATACTTTTCTAAAAAGTCAATTGCATCAAGTTTAAACATACACAATGGCTCATAATTTTCGCATGTTGCTATTTCTCTAGGAAAAATATCTCAAGTAGTTCATATAAGCGATTTTCCTCTATATCCCGAATGGCAAATGCGCTTCGGTGTTGCTGTAGATACTTACAATTAGGTATGCATACATACCTACATAGCGGACACAATTTTTTAAACTTCATCGACGTAACTACGAAATTAGTTTTCAACGCGGTCACATTAATCAGGCGAGCACTCCGACGAGATCTCCCCGGGCGCGACGCGTCGGTGCGAGATGGAGCGAGTCATCTCTTCCGCGCGTGGAAATTGAAGCATCCCCGATTCGCGTTCAATATCTAGCGCTGTTGAATGGACGACGATGATTTTAACATTGAAAATGTTTATGTTCCCGTATATGGGGGGACATTTCTAGGTTTTCGACGAGCCAGTTTAAGACGGATATGTCGCGCTCCCCACTCTAGCGCTCTCGTGCGTGCGCCACCGGAAAACCCCCACTCTAGCGCTCTCGTCCATGTGTATATAGTAGACTGAGAGTGGGTACGGGTGGTGGTACTATGTAGTGGTACGGGTGGTGAGGCAGCTATGCGGGTCGAAGAAAGAAGCACGAGCTCGAAGAAAGAATAGTCCAGGGAAATAAGACTTCCTCTGCGGAATGAGAGAAAGCAAGCTGGATTTTTGCAGAGATCTTCGTTTTGATGTTCTAATGAAGCACCAAAAAGTCTCATATGCTCACCCTTGTGCGTCTCGAGATATCAAAGGTCAAAGGTCATGAAAATCAGTTTTTTGCGAAAATCTCGCTTCCGGTTAGTCTGATGTCTTAAGAAGTTTTAACAAAATTTACGTAAAACAGCATTCTCTACAAGTTTAATTCTATACATTTTTTTGTAACATCAACCGTTTTCGAGATATAGCGTGAAGGAGCGGGAGCGCGCATTTTTGAATAGGTAATAGTGTATATACTACCCAATTATGGAGAAAGGCAGTAATTAGCAAAACAAATCGAAGTGCGTTTCTTGGTACTATTGAATATCTTCAATTATTTTGTACCTACATTTTGTACCCTTTCGTAGTGTTAAAGGTAGGTTTTATTAGTAATCTGTCTTGGAAACCCTTCGGCAAAAGGCATCGAAGTTAAAGTTGATTTTCCACAAATGTGTCGGTTAGCAATTACTGCCTTTCTCCATAGTTGGGCAGTATACTGATTAGCTATAACTATAAATGCACTTTTCTTAGTAGTTATACTAAAAAATTGAATTCCTATTATTATTTCAGTTAAAAGTTTGTTCATTTATAAAAAAAGAATATAATAAATAATTAATAACAAAAAATGCATCCTTTTCCGCATCACTTTTGAAGTAGAATGCAAGGCGCGTTTTTTTAGACATGATTTCTGAACAGTAACCGATTCACGTCTTTCGCAATTGCCAGCGTGCTTTATGTTTCCTCTTCTTCGTCCTCGTCTTCTTCAGGTTCCTCAAGTAGTTCTACCACAATATTGTTTTCATCATCACACGCCTCCGCTGTATCTAATTGCAAAATCTCTTCAGGCTCATGGCCACTGAAGTCTTCAATCTAAGTTCTAACATAATTGTTATATTTGACAGTTAGTCAGACAATTTTAAAAATATAAAAGCAATGGAGCAATTAAGACGAACTACTGCACTGTCTACATCTTATGAAGTTCGCTTTGATGTAACAATGAATGTGCCAATCAGCCAAGAAAAGTTCTTATCAAACCGATGCAACAAAAACATTTTTATTGAAATGCTTATTGAACAACTACAAGCTACTAACATCTCTACAATATAAGCCAAGGATGATGCGGATGTCCTAATCATCGAAACAGCCATCGAAGTATCGGAAAGAGAAAGAACCGCCGTCATCATTAGAGAAGACATTGATTTGCTTGTTCTTTTAGGGGGGAGGGGGGGTCTAAAAATCAATTTTTTAAATTACCTTTTCTTATAGTAAAACATTTAAAGAATGTTGCTTCCAAATTTCAAGTCAATCGGAGCAAAACTCTCAGTTATAGATCTTTAAAAAAACGAGATGCTAAAGCCGAAAACAACACTATTGCCACCTGCCCCAGACGAACTATTAAACACAATCTTCTGCAATTGTAAAAAAGGATGTGGTGCGCAGTGTGGATGTAGAAAAGTAGGACTACCATGCTCTACAGTTTGTGGTTAGTGTCACGGACAGGCATGCCTGAATCCTTCCTCAGAATTGCAAGACATTGAAAACTTCAGTGGCCATGAGCCTGAAGAGATTTTGCAATTAGATACAGCGGAAGCATATCTTCATCATTGAAGACAAAACTACTTGAGGAACCTGAAGAAGACGAGGACGAAGAAGAGGAAACATAAAGCACGCCGGCAACTGCGGAAGACGTGAATCGGTTACTGTTCAGAAACTTTGGTTAATATCGAAAACATGGATTAGGCCAGTAGGGTAAACATGGATTAGGTTAGTAGGTACATGTGGTTGGAGTAACATATCTTAAAAAAACGCGCCTTCCATTCTACTTCAAAAGTAGTGCGGAAAAGTATGCATTATTTGTTATGAATTATTTATTATATTTTTTTATAAATGAACAAACTTTTAATTGAAACAATAATAGGAATTCAATTTTTTAGTAACTACTAAGAAAAGTGCATTGCTTAGCGGGGGGGCACAGAAACCCTCTGCCTTTCGGTCTCCGCGGACAAAGTGCAAACCCGCAATAAATTCGACTGTGCGGTGCACGTGCACTTGTTCGAGGATAACACCAGCCGGACAGCGCCGAATCTGCGTACTCTCCCGGCGCCAATTCTCATGCTCCATTTCGGTGGTTTCGAAGAATTTCCTTATCCCACCATGCATAGAAAAAAGCCGAAACATGTGAGAAACATTGATACTATCGGA